>CAAKHC010000017.1:14951-39950 GCA_901007825.1 Macroramphosus scolopax
GTTATGTTTGTTTTGGAGTGTCTTGTGTTCACAGTCTAATGCGGCCATCCTTCCTCACGGTCCACAGCCAAGAATCTGTAGCTTTTCATGAAACACATATACTGTAAAGCCAGCGTGTGGGCCATGAATCCTGGTCTAAGAAACATGAACAAGAACCTCAACCTGTAAACCCATCGGTCTGCAGGGCACAACAGCCTCGTATAACCAAACAGAAAGTGTGATGGGGGTCCGTTTTTAGACAAACAACAAGGTATAGACGCCAGTGCTAAAATTACATTTTTTAACCAAAATACAATGTCATTCTCCATCTGGGTGCATGGTGTCTGACGAACATGACAACGTCTTTACATGTATTGCAGAGAAGGCATAATTATCGCCAAAATGTAAAAAAATGAAAATCTGTATCAGTCGGTGTTAAATCGTTTTGAAACTTACTTTATCCAAAATAACATAGAAATACTATCTGACCTATTCTGTTTGCATTTGAATTATGTCCGGCATATGACTAATTTTTAAGAGTTGACTTTGGCAGTTTTCACAAAAGACGCCTGCAAGAGTCCAGCCAGTATAGAAAAGGTATGCAACTATGAAATTGGGAAAACCCACTATTCTTTGTTTCTCAATAAATATTCCTTTATATTCAACATTACTGGATAAAAGCTTAAAGTAATTTGGTAATAAAGCCAATAGCAATTTAAATATATAATGCCAATCACAATATTATGAACTATCTTTTCCTAAGCATCCAAAATATGAGATTCATTTAGATGAATGGAGGAAATGACCAATGACTTAATTATTCCGTCTTAAAATCAATAAGGAACATGATACATTTGACACTGATTTACTGGATTCACTGAGATGTCGCAGCTTAATTTTTGTTTAAAACCCATTTTCCCTGTGGTCTCTGTGTTGTCCCCTAGAAGGAGTAAAAATTCCAGAGGATTCATTCTTGGACAGATTGAAAACAGCGTTGTTCGGTTACCATCTGTTTTAAAAGGCTGAAAAGCTGAGTCAAACTTGTAAACAATGCCAGTGAAGCTAAATGGATGAGAGAGGACGGCTCCTTACTTTAAATGTGGGTAAGGTATAACTGGGAAGCAAGGCAAGAGAGAAAAGGACATGTTCAGCAACATCCTTGCCTGGAGCGCAACGTAAATGTTTCCGAGGCCATAGGTGGAGGATGACACAGGAGAGGCACAGCACTTGATCAGCCATGTCAGAAGTTAAAACATTTCATTATGGCGTCTTTATCAAATTTAAAATTGAGGAAAGCCTTGGACGACAGGAGGTGCTCCAAGTCTCTGTTGTTGACGGTCTGGTGACCGTTGATAGAGCTGCATGGAGCTCCATCTGTGGAAAGAAAAGCTTATTTAAAGGTTTTATTTATGGAAGACATTTAAATGAACCTAACCCTTTAATCTTGGGAGGGTGACACTATGGAGGTAAATAAAAGTAATATCCCCCACAAAGTAAGCAACCACCCTTCAGGCCCCAGAGCCTCAGAGACAGTTACACCAGTTTTGAGTAGGACTACATTACCTTAACAAATCTTTGCAACTTTCCTTTTTTTACATAACTGTACGCAACATCTCTTTAATCTGAAGATTTAATCTTCCAGGTGCATCTCAGTGCTATATGACGGCAACTCAGTTGAAAGCATCTCAAGCAAATCCTGGGAATTTCTTCCCAATAAACATACTTTTGAGACAATGTGTTAAGTTTACATTGTAATCCTTCATGAGCGGCGCATGATGTCCAGGAGGAGAGTCGTGTCACGTAGAAACTCTTAAAGGAGAAAGACGTAACAGGACTAACAAGTTAGCTCTGAAACTGCCATGTCTCCTGACACACATTATACCTTTAATGGCCTTACATTGAAGCTGGTGTGCAGCTGTGAGTGTGTGTGTGTGTCGGGGGAATCACATGGAGAAACAGAAGCTACATACAACATACCTTTCTCAAAGCTGTCCTGCAGTCTTCTGGGCTGAAGTTTTTTATCTTCCTTCTGTGTAAACAGCACAAGAGGGTGATGCTTGTTGTCTTATCGGTATCTATATAATAGCATCCTGCAGGAGTGATGGTTTTTAAATTGTAAACATAACGGCTTCAGCATTAGTCAAGAATAAAAGAGGACATAAACATTGATAATGACAATTCATGTTTTTGCAGCTTTTTGTATAAACTGAGAGAAAAAAAAATTTTGTACTTACTAATATGGTTTTGACCTGCTGGTTGTTGACTCCATTGTCGTTGGCTCCTTTCTTCACGTAAGGTGAAACATGGCATTTCTTCCCGTTGCCTTTCAAGTTGGGGCTCTGCAGACCACAGATCGGATGTTAGGCAATTGATGTCTCAAGACGCAGAGAGATTCTGTGCCTCAATTCTTAAGGGCTTGTTAGTCTACATGATGAGGAAGTATGGGTGTTCTCCACTGACCTGAAAAAGGTCCAACTGCGCCTCATGCATAAATCCAATGTACACAAAGATGGGATAATAAATTTGAGAGCAGACAATTTATGATCTCATTTGGCATTGTGCATTTTCCATTTGTCCTGAGGTCCACTTTAACCGAAACGCAGGGTTAAATTCAGAATGAGTATGAGAAAGCAGTTTACTTTATGAAACATGGGGACAAAACTGCATAAGCTGCTCTCAACAGAGCCAGTCACCAGTTATAAATCAGTTACAGACCTACATCGTCAGTAGCTGACGTGTAGCCCAACATTACGGTCAACCCGACGGGGAACACCAGCAACAGGGATTATTCACCTAATCCGTATTGACAGAAAACCTCCAGTGTTCTGGGAGATTTGGCTGCAGTTATTGGAGTGAATGTAGATATAAGGCATCTAAATCATTCAGTCTTGCGAGGACAAATGTGACTCTACGGATTGTTTTCGTTTCTGGGTGTAGATATTCTGCATTTCAGCAGGCACCAGCAGAGTGATCATCCACCCTCTGACTAAACGGAAAGGTCGACACTCATGTGGAACCAGAAGGGTTCTTCTCTAGTCACGGATTTACATCACCAGGGTTTAACACCGGACCAGGGATGAACAGTCCTCATTGTGGAGGACGTGTCTTAATGAATGAAACTAAATTAGCTGCAGTCATGAATGCTGCTGATTGTGTGTCGGTCCATTGGTTGTGCCAAAGGCAATGACATTGCAGGAAATTACTTTCCTAGTCTATTAAATGTGTGTGACTGTTACCTGATGGTAACATACAGCCGAGCTGTAAGACACTTCTGTTACCAAAATATTAACCGTAACAGTAGAATCTTCTCTTACCTGATTCAGCTCATACTGGCTCAGCTGGCTCAGGGCCTTCTGCTGCTTGTGCTTGGCCCATCCGTCTCCAGGAACAACATCAGTACATGCGAGGCGCCGGGATTTCGACCTATGAGATGGCACACAAATGATCAAAGTGGAAATTTTATATTTTACACTGTGGATGGTCAGCTGCTGGTGAAAGAGAAAGTAATGCCATCAGCCGGTTGTTCTGAATCCTGCCCTGCATGTTACTCTAGGACAGGATTGAGAAGCACTGCCCTTAAATTCAGTTTAAGGTTAATATGATACACATAGAGCAACTTCTGGAAATATCCAGCTCCTTAGACTTGATGGTAGCTGAACTTATGAGCTGGGAAACAAAAAAAATGAGCTAAGAGGAGAACCAAATCACTTCAGAGAGAGATTTCTCTGTGGGGCCGGCCTTTGTTTCAACCAATTCTACACGCAAGACTGCAGCCTGCTCGGGAGGACGGCCTGGACGGCAGCCAGATCCACTGACACAAAACTACCACAACTTCATAACATCAACAACACTCACTGCAGAAACAAAGACCAAAACATAATTACAGAGGACAGACATTCCACTCATGTTCATACTCATTCCCGCTCCTTTTTTCATAAAACGTTACCAGAGCAGCAAATCACACACCAACCGTCTAAGCAGTAATACACTTCCACGACCAGTCAGGCGTCTGAGCGGCTGCCATGTGCCCAACTGATATAACTGATGCTATGAATCTATTGCATTCCACTTATTGTAGTGAGGTGCCCCTCAATGTTGGGCTCCCATGAGGGCGCACAAATACCCCATTGTATTTTAATACATGTGACAATAGAGTTGAACTTTTACCTAGATTTGATCGTATGTTTACGGTGAGCTGATGAAGAGCATTTACCGAGAAACGTCTGAAGGTTTGCCTGGAGTGTAGCTGTTGTTTGCAAAGTCCTCATCGCTGTCTGGCGTCTCGCCTCTCCGCCTGCCGATCCATTCTCTCAGAGGTCTGTTCGGGTTGAGCAGAAAGATTGTAACCACTACTGGTCCATTACTATGAGTCCAAAAAACGGTTTAATCCTTTATCATGGACGATGTGCCGGATGATGAATGAGCAACAATACAACAATAAAAACAAAGGCAGGTAGGAATTTATATAATGGACAGAAAAATAAAACACATTGGCAGATAATCAGCATGTGATGAAATATAATGAGTTAAAAGCTACAAAGAAAAGAATCATGAAAATCCCAAATAGTTGCAACCTTCTACACACGCACCGTATGAATGGGATGGCCATGAAAAACCTGTTGGGAGCAAGTCCAAGTTTAGACTTTGGGGTCATGTCGTTCCGGTGACAGGGCAGCTTCTCAATCGGGAACCATTCAATGTTCTACAAGCGAGGAGAAAACGACAACATGTTTCTGTCAGCTTTGAAAAACAGGAATTAATCTGAAGAGAAAAATTAAAGAGGAATTCGTACCCTGATCTCTTTCCTCGTTTTAGGGTTGAACTTGGTATCCTTTGACACTCCTGGTATGATGTAGAGCCGCACCACTTGGTCAGTGATTTTCTGCTCTATGTACATGTCCTTGCAGATGCGATTCTTAATGTCAAAGCCTGTCTCCTCTAATACCTGAGGAAAAGAAGCACAGTAGGAACTTTTAAGATGCTTTCAGATAGTCAAAGTTGAAAGGCAGATAAGATGTGACTCACTTCACGAACAGCACAATCATGAGGTGCTTCATCCTCGTTCACTTTCCCTTTTGGGAAGCCCCAGCCGGACTTTGCAAGGTAGCCCTGAACAAGCAGGGCCTGAAAGAGATAATGCAACAGTTATCTGCAGCAGGGGGGGTCATTTAATGCAACAGCCCTAATGAAAGGGGGTTAGTGACATGCTTCATATTGGAAATAATACTTTACTATTCAGCTGTAAAGAAAAAAAGGCATCTAACTCAAACACAGTAACAGCCGTCTTTGATGTGACAGTCAAACAGCATTTATATAAACCAAGCAACATAGAGTGGGTATGTTAGTTTCCTTCATTGCTTCTTCAACTCAGAAATTAACTTGGCAAGTACAATGTTGTTATTACTGAAATGGTGGAAAAAAGACCAAAGTTCAAATATCATCTAATGTCTTTATGAATGTGCGAAAACTCACATTTTCTAGTGATTCGTCCAGAATGATTGCTCCATACGTAGGTACGCCCATCTTGTACTCCTTCCACTGCTCCAGTACTTTCTGTACATCTTCTCCATGGGGCAACAGAAACGGACAGTGCTGGAAGAGTTTGCAGCCGTCAAGGAGAATAAAGTATTCTAAAATGCCATGAAGAAAACATTTGCCTTTGGTCTCCGAGAAAGAGCTTGAGGTGGTGCCAATTAAACCACACTGCTCTTATTAGTTTGTATTAAAACCCCTACGCATTATCTTTGGGTGGTTGTCCAAATATCTGAGGTGGATGAAGATGCATAAGCAGATTAAGATATTCGATATAGGATGTATGGATGTGTGGACTAATGTAAACAAAAAAGCACATTCAGTTGACATCATCATTCTTAAGTCAGGATATCAGCTTTGGCGAAGTCTCTTATCCCACAGTGAGGAAGTCCTGGCGTGTTCTGCATGCAGAAGTCCAGGTAGAACCAGTGTGCCAGCTCAATCTGGAAGCATACCCGGATAGCATTGTCCCTCTCCTCACTAGGGATGTGCAGAATGAACCGACTGGGGAAATACAGGAGAGAGGATACATTTTTAAAAGCATTTAAATCACCAGCCCATTTATGATGCAAGAGGCAAAATAAGAACAGGTGTCTCACTCGATGTACGAAACAGGTTAAACAAGTTAACTACACAACAACAAAGCAATTGGAATGAAGCATAAATCTCCTCTTGGTGGATTGCAAGCAGACTGCGGTTCACCCCTACCAGGGGCCAATTGTTTTGTGTCTGCACATCCTGCCTTCAAAACAACACAACTCTTGTTCATCTTCATCGTGTGATGAATTATCTTGTAAATGACCAGAAGTGTGTTTATTTTGTATTTTGACGTGCTTGAAAAATCTTAGGAAAAATCATAAAGTTCCAAAAAGGAGGTAGTTGGACAAACTGGCCGCGTATTAAGAATCCATATTGTTGCTTTCTCATCTGCAATGATTTTAAAACTTGGTGAAGTTACTGGAAAGGACAGTGTCTCTTGAAGTACAGTATTGTGCAGCCTGAGGAGCCACACTGCATTGTGGGGCAGCTGTTTATGTGTTGTAAGCACCTGATGAAATCACTAAAGTTCTTGCAAATCTCTGATACATCCATGCACTAATTCCCCTTACCATGTAGTTGGAACCCACAAATCACTTAATGTGGCATCTTACTTAGTATGAAAAGTACATAAGTAACCGATTCTGAACAAAGTCAGTGTGTCGTCTTGTGATGATGATGATGATGATGATGATGGTGACGACGACGTTGTTGTTGTTGTCCGCGGGGGCCCCTGTGGGTGTCTGACCCAGAGAACTCAAATGATCAGTTACGGCCCTGAATACAGACCACCGTTTGTATGAGCATAAAATGCAGTTGTATACCTCTGATTGCCCTTTACAGTCTGTTGTGCGTCCTGTGGGATCACATATTCAAAGTTAAATGCGTTTAACATGAGAGTGTCCGGCAAGAGCTCGATTCAGCCGAGCAAAACAACAACAACGAACGCGCCATTCGTCGCCGGGGGTTTAGTCTTTGTGTTGCACGAAGAATTTTGCTTTCCACAAACGAGAAGGAAATCACAGTTTCTATGATTGAGATCAATGTGCATTGACAAACAAAAAAACAACAACGGTAAGGGGTCCGGTTACCTGCAGAGGTCGTCTAATAAGGTAGAGGGGATATCCACTCTTTTTGTTTCCATGTTGGTTGAAAACATTCAGACGCTATATTAAACCGAGGGGGGAACAATAGCCATTAGAGTAACAAGCTACATCCGCATGTCTCCGTCACATCCTAAACTCGAAAACAGTGGATCTGAGGTCCCACATTAGATTAAAAAAAGTTGCAAATATCAACCTTTAACGTTACTCCCCGGGCTCACGAGACCCGGATAGAGTTGTCTGTGAATGTCTACACGCGGAAGTTAAACATCCAATCAAATGATAGCGCGAGCGATCTAGTCGAAATACGATTGGTTTATATTCATGCCTGTCAAGGGGGACCGGCAACATCATTACTAACGTACTATAACTTAAAATACAAGTTTGAAGCTTACATGTTTATTGTATATATACTGTAGAGGTTTGGTGGGGTGCGAATCTGCTGGACGGTTGGCTTTGGACAAAATCACAGCTTTATGGCTTAATGAAAACTAATTCTAAAGAAATTCCGACAAGGCTAGTGGGAAATAAAAGTTTGGGTAAACGTTGTCTTAACTCATGTGGAATATCAAAATAAATAGTTGTGTGGTGTCCTTATGTTAGAATAAATGTCAATCATTTGATAGCATCTTCCTGTGCCATCTGCCTCGAGTGGATTTTGCTGAGGGGGGGGGGGTAGAAAGAAAGAAAGAAAGAAAGAAAGAAAGAAAGAAAGAAAGAAAGAAAGAAAGAAAGAAAGAAAGAAAGAAAGAAAGAGAAGAAGGAAAGAAAACAGTAGATATATTAGAGCGAGAGGGAGATATGAATGCAAACAGATGAAGTGGAGAGAGGAGAGGAGACTGTTAATGGGTTGCTCAATAAGTGATATTGCTCGATGAGGACCCTTTTATGTAGATATATTTTGGTTGAGGCTGCATTTAGAACTCTTTCACAAACATTTACCACGATTGTTAATTGGTTATTGTCTTGTTTATTGTTTTTTGCAAATCATCTTTTTTCCCAAAGCAAATTCGCGTGATATCACATTATACCATTAAACAACAAATGACAACTAATATTTTCTACAACAAAGCATTGTGGATGATCTGATCTGGATGATCTGAAATGCTGAGGGTCAGCAGATGAACACAAACTAATCTATATACCAAAAATGATGTGCACTGTTGCCTTTCTTGATCATAGCAAGGTGGATGACCATGCGCTGTTTCATAAAAACGGACAGAGCCTAAGCAAACCATAACCATAACAGGCATTATTAAATCAACTTATAAGGTGCATTTCACTCAGCCACTTGCAACATACTGCTGGACGTTGTTGAGACCTGCATTTAAAAACCGTCATTGGTATTTATTTTGCAAGGTCATTAAAGCATAAAAGGGTGTGGCTGCATAACGCTCACTGTGACACTATAGTGAAAGCCCTGACTTCTGACTTCCAGGAGATATTCCTCCAAGAAAACTGTCAGTTCTACAGTAGATTTGACAATCTGGTACCTGACCATGAACTATGTCCAAACTCAACGTACATGATGTACAATATGTAAATGATCGGCAGATAGTGTATTTTGCAGGAGGACACATGGGAGAAAGAAGTGCCTGAAGACCAAACAAGGGGGAAATTAAGTACTAAGTATTGCACATCAGCTACATCTAGCTGAACTGTTTCGGTGTATGTCTGGAGCGTCCTTTACTTCCCTTCACCTTCAAAATACATTTTTAAAACCTTTCAGGGTGTGATTTCAGGAATGACAATAATAATAGATTAACAAGAATAAGATCTTACCACAACTGTCACCTGCATGCTAATGTGCAAGTTTTAATATGAGGATATCATAATGCTGATTGTCAAATGACCTTTACAATTAGGCCTAACAAATAGTATCCATGCTGTTATGAAAATAATCTTATATTTTCTGAGTACATATTTAAGATTATTAATATCACAATACGAGAGCAAATAAAATAGAATAAGATATAAAAAGGAAAAATACATTTTAAGATATTACTTTGGATTCGAACGTAAGCAGAAGAAACCCATGCTTTTATTTTGAAGGAACACATTGGAAGCGTGATTATGCAACTGATGTAACTTGACACGAGCAGCGAAATATTGGCTTGCAGGAGTGTCGCAGTTTGATACTGAGTGACTTCATACAATTCATCAGCTTTGCTAAAGGAGGTAGAGTAGCCATGGCGCATGGGCTAAGAGAAAGATTCGAAACGTTTCTACATGAAAAGAACCTTGTGACAGATGCTCTGGCAAAAATTGAAGCCAAAACCGGAGTCAGCAGGACGTACATCGCTCTGGGTGAGTGTTGACAGAGGGACGGGGATGGAAAAAGGCTCGAGCATCAGGGAGGAAATGACAGAGTCAGCGCGTGGCAGAGGAAATTAATTCAACCATCGTCTAAGAAAACACAAATATGCTTTAAATAACTACTAGTAGATGCAATTCTTTACATAAATCACTCTAATGATAGTATGGATGATATGTTGTGATATATGTATGTGACAAACGTCTGCTGTTATTTGTTCCAGCTGTCATCGGTATCATCGCAATTTACTTGGTCATTGGTTACGGAGCCTCCCTACTGTGTAACCTCATCGGCTTTCTGTATCCAGCCTACATATCGTAAGTGTATTATTGTTGTTCTATCAGGGAGGGGCCCAGGCCACGCGCGCGCGCACACAAACACACAAACACGCACGCACGCGCGCGCACACCGTCTATCTCCATCACTTAAGCGGACATTACATTGATTTACATTCCTTTCCTAGAGACTGACACGGACCATGACTTGCTGACACCATGTATTAATGCATTATAGGCACATCCACTTCAGGAGTGACTAAACCGGCTATAACTTCTCAGCAGTAGTAGTACATCGAGGGATTGGACTGGAATGAATGGAAGCCAACAACTGGCAGGAGCATAACAACAAAACGGATTTGGATCATGGTTAGCAGAATGTATAAATGAACTTGGTCCTACCATACCAGCATTTCACGGGTTACTCTCGGTAATAAGTCAGTACATCTTTCAAAGCAACACCTCTTCACTACGGCATCATCAGGGACACTAACTGTTTTCATGGGCTGAGAAGTGTTCTGGAGTTTGTATGAGGAAGAATTTTGGCCGTACCTGAGTGCTGACAAAGAGGCAGAGCAGGTAGATGAAAAGGGACTTTACTCTCAGATGGACACGATAAGACAGTCTGAACAAGCAGTAAACAGATATCAGCCGAATCAGGAACAGGAACTTACATTTTGTCTTGACATTACATGTCGCAGGGAGTGAACGATGGGGGCCAATGCAGCAGGGAAATCTAATATCAGTTGGACAGTTATGATGTAATTATCTCACAATCCACGTGTTCTGCGTCTGTGACTTCACAATCCTTTACATTGAAAACACTACAATCTTCTGATTTCTTTATCGATGATGGCAGAATGTTACTGTCACCAATATAACTTGGTGTTTTTATAGGTAGACAATGGTTTTAGTAGCGTTAGCTAATGTTGAGTCTCATAGGGTTAAATGGTTCATAATATCCTGACAGTTTATTGTAGACACGAGTTGTTGAATAGTTGCTTTTCGTGTCCTCTTTCATATTCAGCTCTAGTGGTCATGAATTCACAGGCTATAACACCTTGGTACTATACAGTTATTAAAAGAAGTAAAATCAACTTAAAGCTGTCCAACGCTCTTTAGTATAGTAATTTAATTACTCACTACGCTCCCGTTTTCGGGTGGAAAACAGTCAACGCGGACCGGTGACGGTCGCGAGTCGTAGTCGGCTGCAGTGCTTCGGCCCTACACCAGAGAAAGTCCATAAACCGCTAATGGAAACACGTATCGGAGCTGCTCCGTCTGACACGGCAGGGACCGAAGCGCCAGAGGAAAAGCTCAAAGAGCAGACAGACCAACGACCGGGAATCCCCACGACCACCACCAAGACCACATCCTTCACCTGCTCCCCTTCAACAGCGCTGACGGATGTATTCAAAGCAGCCGAACCCCGATGCACTGCAGCGTTGGCCCAGACAAGAACACTGAAATACAATTCTCAGTTATAATCCTGTGGGGAAAGTTTCTTTCATATGAGTCTGAATTATAGAGGTCTTTAGCCTATTAATACTTTTAATAGGTTCAAGCAGCTCACTGTCGCCTCCGGCCCCGGTGAGGAGGCCGAGAGCCCCCAAGCTTGAGCCTGGTTATTAAATAGAGAAGGGAATTGGTCTGATTAGAGGTTCCACACAGGTTGTTACAGTATAAATAGCTCTGCTTCCTTCTCATCTGTTACTACATCCTGTGTAGTAACACAGTACTACTTCCCCAAAATGGCCTTTTACGCAACAATGGAAGAACCAATTCTCTACAAAGACTCAGTGACTAAAGACGGTCGAGAAGAACGTACGAGCTTCACAAAGTCAGTAGCTTAAGTGATGGTGGAGGGATAAACCACACAAATCTTTATTTCAGTCTCTTTTTAGAGCCAGCTTAGCACACAGCACCAGACCCTACTTATGTGGAAGGACGGGCCTCAGTATTTAGGAGTTGTTTCCATATATGAACTTCTTTTATTGAACCAGTCGCCATGACAGCTCCAGATGTCCTGGCAGCCTGCTGATCTCTGAAGTCAGCAGAGGTGGTGTTGAGCTACAGACGAGCTGTTCATCAGTGCTGGTACATTATGATTATTATTAGATTATTCAAGCTGTATCAGAGCAGGCAACCTTCTTTAAAAAGCCTCAGACGTGATACGACGTCTTCCAGGAACAAACAGAAACCACCAATTTAACATGATCACAAATCACATAACACAAGCTGGCAGCTCAGCGCCGCTCCCGTCCTGGCAGCAGTTCGTCTGGAATCAGCAGAGGTGTGTAAACAACACGCATCCAGGCCAAAGGGTGCGGTGGATGTGTCGGGTGTCAGTGCAGGTGGTGTGACGGGAGCTTTGTGCGGGGGTCACTGGGTCAGACCAACAGGAACCGTGTCTGTGATGTCGGACGGTGGGGAGTTCCTTCAACAGCTGACCCAGAGAATCATAGTTGTAGATGTCATGGTGGACGTACAGACCGACAGCAGGCTGCGGCAGCCTGGTTGACAAGAGCAGGGAACTTTACTCCCGCATTTGATTGGGGGTGAACATCTAACTCTTCACTCTTCCTCCTCATCTCCAGGATCAAGGCCATTGAAAGTGCCACTAAAGATGACGACACCAAGTGGCTGACCTACTGGGTGGTGTACGGGCTCTTCAGTGTCGCAGAGTTCTTTGCTGACATCTTCCTCTCTTGGTTCCCGTTCTACTATATTGGAAAGGTAATCCATCCGTCTTCTGTCTCAGAGGTGTTGATGCCGGCCCCAGATCCTTTCCGTCTGGACCAAGAGGCGACGTGTCACGCTTCCCTCTTTCCTAAATTATTAATGATTACATCTATACAAAATGACATTTACAGATATAAAGAATACACCATCACCTGCGTATATTCAGCTATACATGAATTGAACTGGTACATCTGGTGGACAGATAGGACAGGTGTCCCAGTACACCAGTGGATCTAACCTTCACTTCAGTGCTTCCAGTCACCTCCGTACAGTCGGACCTGTGAAAGGCTCCAACAACGGTGTTAATATGCTGTCATGTAACACAACTGTTCCTCATGAATATTAATATTCCTACAAATTGTTGTAATGAGAGCTCCTGTCTTCTGTCCCAGTGTGCCTTCCTGGTGTGGTGCATGAACCCGGGTCCTTCCAACGGATCAGTACAGATTTACAACCGCATCATTAAGCCATTTTTCCTCAAGAACGAAGCCAAGATTGACGGAGCAGTGAAGAACCTGACGGACAAGGCGTCAGAAGCGGCGGACAAAATCAAAGATGAGGGTGAGTGGACCGACATGGAGACGCGTTTCCTGGAAATAGAAACCTGGACAATACTGACATTTTGAAAGCGGTTTGTAGACACAAACTACCAGAACATAGGTGGAAGTAAGAATCTGAGAGTCTCCAGGATGCAGTGCATCCCAGAAATAATGTGCCAAGCTCGTAGCGTCATACTGAAGAAGACTTGAGGCTGTAGTTGCTGCCAAAGGTGCTTCAACAAAGTGTTGAGTAAAGGGTGTGACCATGCAGTTGCTCCATCAGAGCCTTGGTGGCTTACGTTGGAGGAAGGTCCCGCAGATTACAAATAGTCGAGTCTTCCCCTACTAGATGTTCATTACTTCTGCACCTGACATGAGCCAGTTGTTTCCTAATAGTTGCTGATCAGGAAATACAGCAGCTTTACGTCGCCTTCAGCAGACAAACTGTTTCCTATAGAACACACAGACTCTGTTTGTTTCTGCCACCTGACGTGTTTGTTGTTTGTCCACAGCAAAGAGAGCCACGGCCAACATCATGTTTGAGGAGAAGAAGAGCTCCTAAGAGGGAAGATGCCCGCGGCGTCATCTCTGCAGCGGACTTACAGAAAAAATGTTGCCTTGAAAATGTATGTATTTAACAGAGCCTCTGTTCAGTCTGTAACTTCAGTCATTCACCTGGTCAGTTTATTCGTTTGACTTCACGAGGGCTGTCAGATAACTGCAGCGGCCCCGATACCCTATGAACCAAATAAAAACCTCGCTGATGGTCTCTGATGTCACTTTCTTCAGTCTATCGATGTGCTCAGTTAAAGCTGAAAGATTCCATGTTCAAACCAACAAGATTCTGTCCCCTCCGTTCAAAGGTACTTTTCAAAGTTGTCTTTTTTCAAACCGTTAATGTAACTTCAAACTTCTGCTTTCTCATAATGGCTGAGAATCCGTCCAAAGGTCTCAAAGATTCAGTCCTGGTCAAATGTTTGTGTAAATCCGCCCATAGCTTGTTGGGATGTGCTGGATAAACAGGTCCGATCCACGGAGGCTCCACCTCCAGCTCCAGCTCCACCTCCACCTCCAGCTCCAGCTCCACCTCCAGCTCCAGCTCCACCTCCAGCTCCACCTCCACCTCCACCTCCAGCTCCAGCTCCACCTCCAGCTCCACCTCCAGCTCCACCTCACAACTTACAGGACTTAAAGGATCTGCTGCTAACGTCTTGGTGGCAGATTCCACAGCACCTTCAGAGGTCTGGGGGGGTCCACGCCTCCATGAGTCAGGGCTGTTTGTAAAGGGGGGCCAACACAATATGAGGCAGGTGGTCATGATGTCACGGCTGATGGGTGGACACGGCCACGACTTTAAGGTACGTTTTCATGACCACACATTTCCTGAAACACAAAGAATAAAGAGAATCACTGCCTGAGTTTAATGTATATTTAAACATTTGTACATTAAAGTTGCTCCGTTTGATCCAAAGTGAAGTTGAACAAAAGATATTTCTTAGTCCATCTTACCTGAATCTCAAATCCATTTGTGAAGCGTCTTTCAACGACCTTTCCGGCTTTTCTTTTCCAAAAACTTGTTCAAACTATTTCCAGATATCGGTTCTCCAGGTTTTCCCCTGTGGGAACCTTTAGAACCCAACAAGCTGTTTAGAACAAATGTCACAAGCATTCACAGAAGTAAAGACTTCTGATGAAGCTCCGTCCATCGACCGTTAGCTTCCATCAGCGCTAACTTTGGGACGAGTGTCCTCCGAGTGCTGATTAACAAAATGATACTTAGTTAAAGAGAGCTGGTACGAGTGAGTACAGTGATTGATTTTAATGGCTTCATAAACAACTATATAAAAACAGTTCATAAAACTCCATGCACTTTCAGTGTAAATTCATTTTGAAATATAGAGGAAATTTATGTACAACAGAGTGAACCGTAACAGTGACTTCATTCAGTTGGGTGGTTCACCAAAAATATACTTGGCTGCATAGAACATTATTATTGCCTACGTAGAAAATCAAATGAAAGGAAAAGGAAAAAAGTTACGTAAAAAGTCTAGCAGGTGCTTCTATTTGAAAGAAAACTGTGATTTCAAAAGCCAGTTCCTTCCAACTCACTGATTTTGACACCAACGAACTACGAACTAGTGAGTAAAACTGAGTATTGTTATAGAACTTTCCCTTTACCAAGAGTTACATTCTGAGAGCATTATCATAACCAACTGTTATAAAGAAACACACTTGTAGAATGACAAAAAGCCTGAGTTGATGGGAAAAGTAGAGTCATAATAAATCCAAAAAGCCTGAGGAAAAAGACCATCGATTTACTATTTTACAAAAATTTACAAAATTATTACTGAAGGGAAAAACATGACACAAGTCACTCACCAAAAGAAAGAAATGCAGGTTATTCTTACAGCTAACATATGTTATTAAATAATTCACACCTGGTGGGGAAAAGAAAACCTGCTGAGGAAATGAGAAATGCTGCAAATGAGGTACTTCAGGTGGGGGGCCTGAGCCCAGACTGGGTTCAACCAGACACCTTCACATCAACATGTCATGATTCATGTGACTTCTCATTGCGTTAACACTTAAATAAGGTAGATCATCACATTAAGCATGAAGACAGAAGACAGACAGAAGAACATAGACAACAGTCACATACAGGATCCAGTGTCATGGTTGGTGGGAGTATGAGGCAGCACTCAGGGTCAATTTTGTCCATTTCCAGAGTCTAAAAACTTTATAAAAATAACAAAATGTGTGCTGCATGCTGTCGAGCCAACACAACAATGCAGCTTTAAACTCTTAATAAAAAAATATGCTTTGATTTTTTATCTGTTGCCTGGTCAGAGCCGCTTCCTGGCGTTCATCTTCCAGGTTCCCAAGAGGAGCTGCAGTTGAAGCGAGGGGACGACAGTCGTTCTCAACTGACTCCTACACTTTGCTTCATACAGCATCGGGTCGGAGTCCACAGTCCCTGTAAGGCATTTGCTGTGTTGGTGAGTCTATGGCTGCTACCAGCAGGCCCAGGCAGCTCCTGTTATGTCTTGCGGCTGCTCCAGATCTGCTCCGGTGTGCTCTTGTGGTCTGAAGAATAGTCGAAAGGTGAGCGGTGTTCAAGGGGGGAGCGGGAGTCGTACGGTGATCGCTGGTCTCGGGGCGAGCGGGGCCCGCTGGCGGAGGCCCGCTGCTCTGTCTGCCAGTCTGAATGGTAGCGGTACGAGGAGCGGTGGTCTGAGTGGGAATGATCCTTCATGTCCAACCGATGGTCTCTGCTGGAGCGGAATTCATCCAGCTTCCTGTGCTTACTGTCACTGTAATATCTGAAACACACACAGAATCAGCATCAAGGGAAGACAATCTGAGGGTTCAAACCCAAGTGAAATCGATTTGTTTTTCTTTGAATGTACATCAATGTCGGCTTTTTCTAATGTAACACTTTGGTGTCACATGTAAATGCATCTAAATACATTGATGTTACCGCAGCTGCTGTTGTTGTTTCCAACAAGCTTGAACTTGGCTACTGAAAGTCAGCAGATCGACAATATGACACATTGGATTTCTTTCTCGGGAGGAAAACGCTGGGCCTCGTTCCTCACCTGTCTTGTCTGTCTCGATCCCTGCTGTCTGGTCTGTAGTGGTCTCTGTGGTCTTTGCCGTTGCTGAATGACGAGTAGGGTCTTTTTCTGGAATCTCCTCCGGCTGTCTTCCTGTGTGACTCGGAGCTGTGTCTCTCCTTACTGCTGCTGCTCTCGTGGTACCGCCCTGAAGGCTGATGCCTGTCTGAGCTGTAGCTGTCCCTGCTGCTGTCGTCTTGGTGAGAGTTGTCCTTTAGTCTTTCAATATCTGGGGACAAAGACCAAGAATCCATCAGTCCACAGTCACAATGTGCTTCTTTTATTCCGTATGAACAATCGAGGAAACAGACTGTACCTGCATGTTTATAGCTGTAGGCATTAGTACCTCTAGTGTTCTGTTCCATTGCCTGTAGAAACAATATCATCATCATCATCATCATCATCATCATCATCATCATCATCATCATCATCATCATCATCATCATCAAGTGTTCTCATGACTTTACATTGCAGATGTCTTCCTGTAAAGACAGAATGAGTGGACGGTACATACCTGTGCATTTTCCTGTCTTTTCTTGATCGCATGTTTATACAGTTTATGTAGTTTCCTGGCATCAAACTCAGTGAATTTAGAAACAAATATCCACAGGTTTCTGTAACACAAAACAAATGTATTAAATACGAGCAAATAAGGTTTTGACCATGTAGAAAATACACAAATTAGAAAATCTATTTGGAAATTAACATATTTACAATATCAAGATATCACAGTAGAGAAGGGAAATGAACCCAGTGTCGTTTCATGGCTGATGCGTCGGCTGTGCATTAGCGTTACATCGTAGGCAACTCAATGCAACAAGAGACAGTCAGACTCACTTTCTCCACTGTTTGATCTGGTCAGGATTTGAATACTCTTTCAGGCACTCAGTGATGTGATCTCCGATCTTGATGAGGCACTGTCTTGTGTGTTCGAGCTGCTCGCGCTCCGACAGTCCTTTCTCTGGTCTGTCCAGCTGCTTCAGTGCTGCTTTCACCGGCCGCATCCTCTCTTTACACTGACACATTTAAAACAACAAAAAAAAGATTTCCAGGAACCGTTAGTTTAATGTTTGAAAGTAAAAGGTGTTGAATTCTATTCAGTTCTATCTATATAGCCATGTGGGATTGCCTGTGTGTGTGTGTGTGTGTGTGTGTGTGTGCGTGCTGGTTAAACAAGGAGTCACTGATCATTAAAACAAAATCAAACGACCACCGCCTGAAGCTTCTCATGGCTTCTAGTGTCACCGGCCAAGCATTGAGCATGTCCTTCCTAAAGGTTTGATCAGGACTGGAACGTACCACACTGAAGGTTTTCTGGTCCAGTTCCTCAGACTCCTCCGATACCGGAACATTCTCTCCACTTGCTGTTATGTGGACCGGCACATCAGAGGCTTTCTTGATTCGTTCCCTTCCCTCAGCTTTTACTTCATTCTGATGAAAAGAACATGGCCAGTTTAGACCATTAACACAGACAGCCCTCAGCATCATTTCCATTCTTGAACACAATGTTCAGTATTATTCCGACCATGTGTTTGCAGGTATTTCACCTTCTCCGCGGCGTCCTCTTGTTTGTGTGCTGCATCCAGGGGCTTGGTTTCTTTTTTCTCTTTTGGCTCCTTTGTGTCTTTAATGTCCCAACTGTCCTCCTTCCTGGATTCTTTCTTTATCTCCTTCTCTTTGACCTCCCTCTCCCCTGAAGAAGAAACCTCCTCCTGCTCAGCCTCCTCGTCTTCATCGTCATCGTCGTCGTCCTCTTCTTCTTCCTCCTCTTCCTTCTCATCCTTCACCACCGCCCGGTCTGCTCTACCCCGTCTGCTTGTAGACTTCGTAACGGCCACCTCCTGAAATGGGTCAAGCACAAACCTTTGATGTCATACGAATCTTAGGATGTTTTATCCCCCAAAAACTTTCAACTGAAGTCAGTTTGATTAATGAGCAAACAAGTAGCCTCTCATAATACCTTTTCCTCCTCGATTTCATCCTCGTCCTCTGACCTCTTGTCCGAAGGGGGATCGGAGGACGGGCTCTTTATCATCTCATCCGTCTTGTTTGACTTCAGAGTTTTGCTCTTTTTACTTCGTGGTTTCCTCTTTCGTGAATTGACCTTAATACATGCAAAACATGTTAAATATGGCCGACACACATTTTACCAGCCCCCTACTAACTTTGAGAAGGACTCCGAGACAAGCTGTCAAACGAGGTGACACAGAAGAATCCCGACATGGACGACTTACGGTGCCTGCTTGTTTCTGAGCTTCCTTTTTGGCCAGGTCCTTGCTCAGTAACTTGATGAGGTAATCGGCTCTTGTCTGTAGCTGTTTGGCCTGCGGCTTCTTGTCAGGGTCGTCTGGTAGGAGCTGATCAACAATGGACCATGGTAACATCAGTACAATATAGAGAAGATCACAGGAGCTTGGACATGTTTTGTGCCAGAACTCACCTTGTGCGTGAGGTTGAGGTCCGGGTCCATCTTGATCATCTCCCAGCTGCCGTAACCGTACTCATAGATTCCTATGAGGAGGCTCGAGTCATCCTCTTTTCCCCACTCAATGTCAAAATGTGCTGCCTTCGAGTGGCATGGAATCATATACCTATTCAGACAAACACCATTATCTATACATACATTGCAGATATATTTTGGTCCTGTCAAAATAAGCGAATGTGCGTTTTGTATTACTAAAGCCGCATTGGGTGGACGTCATTATGCTGATATGTATCGAGATCCAGGTTGCATTTTAAGACCAGGAGGAACTGGTGCCAGTGAATGCCGAGTCTTACTTCTTTCTCTCCTCAGGGTCAGCAGGAATGGCCTTATGAAGTGGTGCCAGCTCTTCCTCATGGGAGATAACAAGCTTGGCATTAACCTGGACACCAGAGATCCTGAATGTGGGTCCTTTCACTTTCCCTCTCCGGCCTCCTAGATCAAAGAGATGAAAAAAACATTGATTTAATACAGTTTTAGTGCTGAATCATCACATCACATAAATCTGTGATGTGATTTTCATGGAAAACTGATGATTATTGAAAAATTTGAAACACTTAAAACCGCTTAAAATAATTACATGTAAAATGAAGAATATTGAAGATTCTGGATAAACTTTATATGCATGTTTGAAATCTACATCTGGATCCAGGTGTGCATCAAAATGGCATAACTATAAAAGTGTCTGTAAAGTGGGCCCAAGAAAGAACATCCAGTCCATTATTGAAGTCAGAGTGAGGCCTGTGAGGAGTTGACCATGTTTTCTTTCTTAAAGTTACCTGAGGTCTTTTCTGGTCCACAGGGGTTTTCTCGCAGCGTTCTCACACAGCCATTGTGAACCGTCTCTGCCAGGCGTTTGAGGTCATGTTCAGACTTATCCACAAGCTCAGCATCACGAGCTATAGCATCCAACCTGAGTGGAGAAGACACACGTTGAGGAGTCTGGGCCACATGTTGTGTTATAAATGTGAACTGAGACAAAAACAAATGACATCTCATATTTAGCTTACCTTTCCAACGGTCCTCCAAATTTTTTGTAGCTCTTGACAAACCTACAAGAGATGTAAACAGGAATATGTGAGTGGAGTAGATACAATTGAGGCAGAGAAATATTGTGCTAGTCAGTGTCGTCACCTTCGGATCTCAGCATCACTGAAGCCCTTGATATTTTCTCTTGGAATGGTTCGTGGCCGACCTCGTTTCTTTGGCCTCTTTCGGTCGGAGTGGGAATCGCTTTCGGACCCAGAGTATCTCCTGCTCCTGCTCCTGCTCTGCCGGCCCTCATTTGCGTTAAAGCTTATCTGTGAACATAAACCAAGATATATTGCATGGAAGCTCATATGCAAACAGGTTACATGAAAACTGGACAGGATGAGTCCCAATGTGTGGAGGTCTGCCTGGCTGAGTACCTGTTTGGCACAATTCCTCATACGTGGCAGCAGATAGATTTCCTCCAGCTCCTTCTGCCTCTCCTCCTCCTCCATCCTCCTCCTCTGCTCCTCAGGAATGATGTCGTCCCAACTCCGCTGGCTGCGCTCAGAGTCGATTTCCTCTTCTTCCATCATTGAGAAGTTAGCCACCTGCACAGGTCAAAGAACCATATCATCTTCAATGAGTGCCAAATCCAACTCGGTTCAGGTGCTTCAACATGCCACTGAACAGGAAAACAAGTATATCTTAATTTGCAGAAAAATATCTTTATGGATATTGTTCATCAAATAAGTGACTCCTTGATGTTTTACCTTGAACTGAGAGAGCAGTTCTTCTCCCACTGTGGAGGGTCCAGGGTCGTTCTCTCTGGTCTCAGCTCTTTTGAGAATCTCATCGATGTCCATTTCCTTCAGAACAGGACAATTGATGATAAGAAACCCTAATGTATTTTAAAATAAGTGTGATTAAGTCCTATATCTATGCTGTACACAACTTCTTACCTGAGGCTCCTGCTCTTCACCCTCTTGCTCTTTGAAAAGCTCCTCAGCACCAAACTTAAGGATTGCAGACAACTCTTCCTTGTTGAACGGTGCTGAACTGCACGTAAGAAAATATATAAAGTCAGAAACTCTCGCTGCCACGTTTGAAGTAAACACACAACATGAAATCACTCAAATGTTAGAGTAAGACAAGCTGTAAAAGAACAGATATATACAATGCTGGTATGTCAAGCAGCAGTTAAGTATTTGTTCCTTGCCTTGAGGGAGCAGCACCAGTGTGGAGGACTGTTTTTCCTGTTGTGTCCATCCTCTGAATGACAAGGTGGTCCAGCACCATCTTCTTTTTCGCCCTCTCAATGATGTCCTCCTCGACTGAACTCTTAGTCACCAGACGGTAAATGTTCACCTACCAGTCCGAAAAAAACATCAAGTAAATTGTGCAAACTAGCCCAACACTGCCACAGCATAAAGATCTGATGTGTTGACTCATTTCTGGTTTCACAATAAAGGAAAACGACAACAGCCTGTTTGGCTGTTTGCAAAACTTGCTGTGCCAACGTCAAATAGATGTTTGATCCCTGTCAGCTCACACTGGAACAAGTTACCACCAACCAAAGTAATTCAGTCAATGTGATGATTCCTTTGTTTTGTAGAGAATAAAGGCTTCCTAATTAGGTTAACACAATGGAGCTTTGTTATACATTCCCTGTGTGGCACTTTGACAACATTCTGAGGGTGTAGAGCTAACAGCTGTACACACAGGTGTATTTAATGCTGAGTGCATTCTCACAGCCATTCAGAAAGGAGTTAAAGTGTCTCTGCCGAGTTTATTCCACCTCAAGAGACATTGTAACCACATAGAGAAGTGTCCTGAAAGCTGGATCAAATCACCAGATTCTCACCAATACATGAACTAGTATCCATTGATTAGAATCCATCGGCCCAGAATTGATTGTTTGTTTGTTTTCAGGTGAATATTAAATCACATTGAGAACAGTTGTAGACAGCCCTTTGGCTTACCTGTCTCTTCTGTCCAATCCTGTGGGCTCTGGCCTGAGCTTGCAGATCATTCTGGGGGTTCCAATCTGAGTCAAAGATGACGACAGTGTCTGCCGATGCCAGATTAATACCGAGACCTCCCGCACGTGTCGATAACAGGAAACAGAAATCCTAAAGACACATTCATCCATATATGAGAATGTCCTATACAGTCAAACAAAGCACAAGATGCATTTACTGTATCAAGAGCATGGAACTAACCTCTGAACCCTCAGCATTGAAATGATCCAACGCCTGCTTCCTCATTTCCCCTTTGATGGAGCCATCTAATCGCTGGACAAATTTACAACAATTTGAGTTAACACATTTGTAAAAAGAGCTGGGACATTATTTACAAAGTGCATTTCTGGAGTATATTTATCCAAGTGTGTACGGTGTATCTGATAGTCTTGGGACAACAATGTGCAGCTAACCTGAAAGAGAAACTGTCTGCTCCTCAGGTAATCAGCCAGGATATCCAGCATCCGGACCATCTGGGAGAAGATCAGAACTCTGTGGCCTCGCTCTTTCAAACGCACAAGCAGCTTGTCTAACAGAACCAGCTTCCCGCTGCTGCGGATCAGTTGCTGTAAAAAACAAAACAAGAGAGGACGACAGTTATTGGATAATCCTCTATATCATGCAAGCTGGATGCAGGGGAGTGAGGTCAGGAACACTGACATGTAATGCAAAAGAAGAAGACAATATAAACAGACCTGTAAGGCTTCAGCCCTGTTGAGAAACTCATTGTCCTCTGGGGGCTTTATAAGGTAACAGTGGTTACAACACTTCTTTAACTCCATCATGATGTTCAGGAAGCCAGACGTGCTGCCTTTGGTACCTTTACTCAGAGCCTTGTAGTTCCTGGTCAGGATCCATCTGATCACAAACAAAAACAGAGGACACACCCACATGCATCACTATCCTCTTCCATAACAACTGACTCATGTCGGTATCATTGAACACACATCAACAATATAGAAGGCTGCAAGTCCACTCCGACTTTTTGAGGAAAAAGGGGAGAGGAAGGCTGTGTTAAGACCCAAAATATCCCATAATAATTTGTGTCAAATTTAAGGTTGAAGATATGAGGAAAAATGCCCTCTTTACATGTTAAATAAGCTTTATTTTAACAAAAAAAAAAAAGCATGGTGATACCATAAATACCAACTTTAACACGTTTATTCACCGGCGGGAAAATCTCAACACTGCGACATCCCTAAGTATCACTCTGTTAGATTCGGTGCAACTACAGAAACACTCTTCAGTTCAAATAAACAGGGCTGTCATAGAGGGGATGTTGTAGTTAATAGTTGTAAAATATCTGAATTAGACACGGTAAAAGGTAGTAAGAATCAAGTCCTTACTTGTAATACTGTTTCTGGATAGCACTCATTTCCACTCTGAGGATCTGCTCCACTTTGGCAGGAAGAGATTTCTCAACATCCTTCTTGACTCTGCGTAGAAGAAAAGGTTCCAGCTCTTTGTGCAAACTGGTGTAGCCGGAGTCCCTTCCTTTACCGTGATCCTCCTCAAACAGCTCCCACGAGTGAAACCTTAAACAAGACAAACAACATGTATTTGTAGGGGTGTAACCTACCATAACCTTCTGGTAGAACATGTGATGATCACTGCAGCAAGAAGACAACTTCTAACAGTGTTTAGGTGTAACAATTGATGTGGCCTACTTTTCTGGCATAATGAAGTGCAGCAGGGACCAGAGCTCTTTGAGGGAGTTCTGCAGAGGTGTTCCTGTGATCAGAAGCCTGTGGTTGGACTTGAAGTCCATCATGGTCTTGTAGAGGAGGGAGTCATCGTTCTTAAGTCGATGCGCCTCATCCACACCAATGAATGCCCAGTTAACGCTGCCCAAAAAAGACTGAAGACACACATTTGTTACAGGTTTACATGTGCTCTCATCATACTGCAGAACTTAAGAACAGACCACTGTGAGAACAAAAAAGATCAAGTAACATACAAAGAGAAGACTATGATTCTTGACAAAGTGAGGTAGCTGCTGACCTTGTCTTTGAGAAGAATCTCATATGTTGTGAGGAGGATGTTAAATTTTAGCCTCTTGTTATGGATGTGCATCCACTCATGTGTCCTGATCTGTTACGGAAAAAACAGGAGAAATAGAGACATAAGGATTTTAAGGCAGTTAACAAATAACAAACAACAGCATTTCCGTTTGAGGCAGACATTTTTCTGGAAGGATTTCTAAGTGATATCATCCAATTTCACTAGAGGTCGGTTTTTATTCAGTATATGCACACAAAGTCATAAGAAAAAGGTGGTGAGAACAAAAAATAAATAATTGCATTGCCGAGGACCACCCCTTAACACAGAACACAGGCACGTGATGGGACAGGAGTTAATATCCACCCCGTCACCCTTGAGACTCTGTATGATGCAGATTTCATCAGCAGTGGGTAGATGCGTTGGCTTTGGGTGGACATCCACCAATTTGTTGTGACCATACAGACTTTTCTGCACACAACAGAACCAACTTTAATGTTGTTGTTTTTTATACGTTTATGTGTGTGCGTGTGGTTATGCACCCGTGGCACAGCCACTCCCTCTTATTGTGTGTGTAGCAAGTGTTTAGACCTACCATGTTCCTGCTGCTGATGTCTCCCAGGTAGACCACAATATTCATCTGAGGGGCCCAGAGCTGGATTTCTCTCTGCCACGACGTTAACGTTGAAAGAGGTACAACCAGCAAGAAGGGTCCATACAGTTGGTGCTCATTAAACAGATAATTGAGGAAAGAGATGGTCTGGATGGTCTTCCCTAAACCCATTTCATCAGCAAGGATGCAGCTGTTGCCTCTATGAATGGATACAGAGCAGGAGAGAGCAACAGCAAAAGTTCAGATTGTGGTTCCTGAACACACCGTTGCGTAAGGCTGCA
>CAAKHC010000017.1:39970-56707 GCA_901007825.1 Macroramphosus scolopax
ATCAAGATAACATCGATATCTGAATTCAGACCATCTCAGAGTTTGTCATAGCACAAAGATAAGTGGAATCAAAACAATAAACCTAAAATCCATTTGAGTCGTAACAAAGGATGGACAGTGTGCATTGCTCTATAAGAAAGATGTTGTGAAAGAGGAGACTTGAAAAACAAAAATGTGTCTAGTAATGATGAGGAAAAACAAGTACCCTTATCCACCCCAGGAATGTTTGTGCCGCAACATTTTGAGCGGTTGTGTGTGGAGCCTGATTCAAAGGAAAACCATGTTTTTAAACATGTGTTGCCCAGACTAGACAGCAGCACTGCTTGAACCGTTTGAATGAAGACCATATGGATTATTTTCCTTTTTTACACGACATGTGCTAAATTTCAGATCTCAATTCTAAGTGGAACCATTTCTGACCAGAATCATGCAGCCCGATCGCAGTGCGATGGAGCATCCAGTATATGACCATTAGATACACAAATTACAGTTATGTATTGAAATCACTATAATGTTTTGAAATGAAAGACAACCCTTGTTGCTACTGTAGTTTAAGTCAACTTTAGAACAATTCAGAGTGAGATTCAAGGTAGTGTTTGAGTCTTACTTGCACCACGAGTGGGCCATCCAGTTCAAACTGTCCAACTGGTAGTCTCGGAGCTCCAGCCCATCACCTCCAATGTAAACTGGCTGCTTCTTCATCGGCGCAAACCTCGGTCTCTGTTTCAACACCTACAGGAAAAATGGCAGATGGGGAGGTCAAAGTTGAAATCCAAGCTGGTGTTTACTTAATTTAAAAATGAAAGATCAAAAAGAAAAAACCCACATCACAATAGACTAAATGAAGTCATGTACAAAGATGTAACACATTAGCAACAAGGTGCAGCTGCCATTTGAAATGGAAAGCGACAGTTGTTACCTTGCAGTCTCTGAATGGAATGGTCTTGGATTGGTTTCTGCTCATATAGTCGTCGATGCATTTCTGGAACTTCTTAGAGATCAGTGCTCCATCTTCCCAGCTACACTCCGAGTACGGTAATCCCTGCCACTTGCAAAGATAGTCTGGGTAACCAGCTGCTGACTTCTGGTTTGAATGACCTGGTCCAAGAAATTCAGAAAACTGTTTAATCAAATCAACTTAATGACATCAATAGTAAAATCAACTGCTTCAGACAAGGAAGTAATGTGCACCTATGATTCTCTCTACAAGCTGATACTGAGAATGCAGGTCATCAATGAGTTCTTCCTGACAATTAAGATACTCTATATCCTCTGGCGAAGCTGCCTTTAACCTGCGGAGAGGGAGAAAAGAATCAGAACACTTCAAGTAACATTTCTTATCTGATCGTACACAATTAAATGTACATCTTCTTCATAAAAATAAGCTGGCTCGCAATAAGAAAGGATAGGTTTGAATCCCTGAAAAGAAATTTTACTCCAATGTTAATGTTCTGTCAATGTTGAAAAGTTCTGGAGAAAATCGTAGCACGTAGCAATATAATGCAACAGCTGCAGATGAACTATTGGACAGTTGCTCTTTGAAAGTGTTCAAATGGGTCTCCAAAGAAATCTGTGTGGCCAGTTTCATTATAAAGAATATTTTACATAAAGGATGTATAACTTTGTGCTAATGAACTGTGATTGTGAAATAATTTCATAATCATTATTAAGTTTAATAAACCTTGAAACTCCATCTCTTACCATTTCTTTTTCTCCTGATCCTTCTTCTTAAAATTGTCCAGTTTCTTCATACCCTTGACATTCTGCAACTTGAGTGTCTCCTCTGTCTCCCATGTGTTATGAATGTGGGCCCAATTCTTCCACTTTATCAGGTACTGGACCTCAGCAGCCTCTTTATTGGGATTGAAGTTCGCATTCGGGTCCCCATCAGATTCTACAGCATATACAGTGGTCACACTTCCTGTTGCTGTAGGGAAAAAAACAAACAAATGAATACTACGAAACATGCATTGTTCTTTTAAAAAAAGCCTGTTTTTTCCATTTTAATGGTGAACATCACAGAAAAAAAGGAAGTTCAAAGAGACGTTTTTTCATATTCTCTGAGGTACATCCCCAAATGTGTCCAATTCTCTTAATATCTAAAAATTTCATGATCCCACATAGGTGCGGATAACAGCGTCGGCCTCAGCACCATGTTCCTTACCTCTTTTCCTTCCTATCCTGCCTTCCATCACTCTCTCCAGTGTTTCAAACTCATCTTCCTCGGGCTGGGGAACATCTTCGCCTAGAAAATCTACAAGGTCATCTGAGTCTGTTTTCAGCTCCTCATCCTCCTTATAGCTGATGTTGACTGTGGCCTGCCTCCGCGGCCCTGCAGAGACTGTCTTTTTGTAGTTATCATCCTCATCGTCAGAAGATGAACCCTTCTGGGTTTTCTTCCTCTGGTTGCTGCTTTTCTTGCCATTCCGAAAATTCGTCCTGACACACGAGAGGTGAGGAGATCACATATGCTGCGTTAAACTCTGTGTACTCCTTTAAAGATCACAAGTCTCATGGCCAATACGTGCAAAGCTGATGAATGTGGGCATCACAAACTGTATTAGGTAGGAGAATTATGTAACCGTGTACCTGAGAAGCAGTGAAAGGCAATTATCAACTTACTTGGTCGGGGGCTTTTTGCTTTTGATCTTGTGACTAGGCTCATAGTCCGAAGCTGTTTCATCACTGTTGTTCTCTGCTGATGAGTCTGATCCAGAACCACTCCCAGATCCAGAACCCGATCCAGAGTCAGAGGAGGCGGAATTTCTTCTCCTTTTGGGTCCACTAGATGAATCGGATTCATCACTACTAGACGAATCCTAGAAAAGTTCATCATTATCATCAGGTATGTTCATTAACAACAGAGACCCTATTCACTGAGCATCTCCCATTACAGATGACATATTAAATACAAAAGCAGATAGTGTAAATGTACATTCGAGATCAGTCTTAAACAAACCTCATCAGATCCACTATTTGAGGAGCTTTGTCTCTGTTGTTGTTGTTGTTGTTGTTGTTGCTGCTGCTGCTGCTGTTTCCTGAGCATAGCAGATCTTTGCACTGCTAGGATACTTGGGTTGGACTTCCAGAACTGTAATCAGTCAGTGTAGTGGACAGTTAGCCAAGAATGTGTATGTAACTTTGAGAAGACTTAATTTGAAAAGATATTAATCACTGTGTTGAACACCCTGAAATGACTGTGCACCAACTATGTTACCATCATGTAAACAATGCATTTTTAACAGATTCCTACATTATCATTTTATGATAGCAGTTGAACAGCTAAAAAGTACATTCAAATGCTCAAATATTGTGTTGATAGAATTATGTAATTTTCTCTGGATGGACTAAGAAATAGGAGAATTCACAACACTGTACCTCAGCTCCATCAATATTTGACTTATTTGGTGGCTCAATCTTCTCCTTTGATTTTTCTGTGTCTGAATCTGACTGGCTGCCAGAGTCTGAGCCACTTCCTGAGTCACTGCTCCCAGACTGGCTGCTGCTGCTAGAGGAGCTGGAACTGGAACCTGAACCGGATCTGGACCCTGATCCCGATCCAGAACCAGATTCATCATCAGAATTACTGTCATGTTTAAGAGAAAATTTAGAAAAACAAATGGTGCATTAGTGATGAACAAATTAAACCTTTGCATATGAAATCAGTATGATAGACTGGACTCCAGATTCAGAAGCTTTAACTGGTTTAAATAACATTCATGAATATTTATAATAACAAAACCAGGACCCTCTTCAATGCCATTCTTTGCAGAGTATACCCCTAATTTCAACAATAGTAGGATTCTACCCTTGTTCACAGGTAAACATACTTTAAGAGATGCATGTTTGTAGTTTATTCATTAAGACAATGACAACACAGCATTAAAAACACAGCCACATAATTGATTTGAAAGAGCAAACTGAACACAAAGTTTTTTTCTTGCAACCCAATATGTACATCAGCTACATATATAGATAGTATACTTTTTTTAGTTGGATTATTTCATTGTCTAACTCGCAACACTAGTGAGATTATGCGCTGGTTACTGCTGCAATGACAAATTTCTGGAACTGTTAAAATCTCCATGTAGTTCCAAAAGTAGCACTACATTTGATGATTTTCGATGGCAGTATTTAATGTGCTGACAATGTTGAGACACAGTTGCGACTGTTCAGTCTGCAAAATTAAAAACTTCTTTGCAATCAGCCTAGAGATGGCTTTGGTCCAAACACACACAGGACACAAGACATCCAAAAGTAACCAATGAGTTGATGTCCACACAGCTTTATTATCCATGTAGCAACATCATCTAATATAGTAATTTTATGTGCGTAGTGATGAGTTGATTTACCTTGATTCTCCACTACTGTTGCTCACACTTTCATCCTCACTGCGTCCAGCCATGTTGAAGTCCAAAATGTAGACTTCCCCGGACAGCCTCTAATTTTCTGTTCAAAGTGGTTTAACTGTCAGAAAAGATACACAATAAAAATATTGGAAATATTGCCTGGGGTAGTCAACATCATCTCAACAAGCAAAATAATGAACTGCAGGAACAAACCCTCATTCTTCTCCTAAGTACAGCTGTTGACAGGTACAGGTTTCTGATTAATTATAGCCCATTAATGAAACGTCACCAAATTAACTGTTAAGTCCATGGGGACCTTGCAATTGGTATTGGTAAAAGAAGTCACGCTCTGCCTTTGTAGGTATTAGGGTTCAAATGTTTCTGCAGCACAACAAAAAAAGGAATTGTTATGAGTGTATAATGTTACAGATCTGACAGCGATGTGTGGATGGCTGCAAGTTAACTTCCAATAACTTGACTGTTTGTACACTCTCCGCTGGGGCCTATTGGGCCTGTGCAGCGGCAGCGTGTTTTCATCTAATCACAAATCTTACAGGGCGCTCTACAGCTAGGAACCGCATTAAACCTAATAAAGTCCAAACCTTAACGATCTTAGGTCCGTCTTGATTGTATTATGGTGCCATTAAACGCTAGGTGTCTAGTGTGGCAACAGTTTAGCTTGTAACGTTAGCTCACGTCTACTAGCTTACCGGCTAACGCCAGTATCGACTGTTGGCGGGGTAAGATAGTAGTAATGTATGCAGACAGTGTCAACGCGCCAGCCAAATCCAATAATATCCCACAAGCGCTAGGATTAACATACTACCATTAGCAACTTTAATATGGTAGCCGACATAATTTCTACAGGACAATGAGTGAGTATAACATGCATCAATAGCTGTTTTGCTAGCTCGTATATGTTATGCTAGTGTTATGATTTGCTTGAATCGAAAATCAGGACACCAGGAAAACAATAAAATCCACAGTTAGCTCCCAAATAATATAAACGTACCGCAACGATTATGTACAAACATTAAATGTTGTGGCATTTTAGATTTTACATCAACGTGGGCTCGCTAAATATGAGGTGGGATTGATGCTAGTCCAGCGTTTACTTGGGTTGTCAAGGAAAGTGGCGTTAGCTAACGTAATGAAGCACGAGGCTAGCACACAAGCTAACAAAATGACAAAAGTTTGCGCTAGCTTTTAGTAGGGCTCCACAGGGACATTCATTTCCCAGTAGTAACCGATAACGGCATAAGAGATATATAATGCAAATGCAAATTTGCTACAGCCAGTGAACCACAGTAGACTGTCTAACATAAGGTACTTAATGTTCATTATTAAACATAGAAACAAAAATTGGCTAACCTAACTTCACCCTCTTCCATCTTGTTTTCATTCGCCGCTCACTTCTCGCGGCTTTTAACACATCAACACATAGTAAGCTTATTTTCTCACTAAGCAAGAGGATAATTACCTCAACGATGTATGCTACCGGGAAACTCTGATGAAATAGTTGTCAAAGTTCACCTTTCCAGGCCAGAGGTCCTTTTTCTTCGATTTAACGTTCACAGTTAGTAGGCTAGTAGCTACAGATAGCTAACGCTAGCTTACGTTAGCTAGCTAACTATCTCCCAGTTAGGGAGAGCAGCCCCGGACGACACAGTTCCGTAGATGTAGGTTTTCCTCTCCCCCTGAAAAAAATCAAGCGAGTCCCCTTTCCGTTGAAATGTATGCAAAGTCTAGAGCTCGTCAGTCGATTGTGGTGGTAGAAACCTGGCATTTCAATCTAGGGTCTTCCGACAACCGGCCTCCGCCATGACGCCGTAGGGTTCACTTCACCAGGAAACCCCGGACAGTGACGTAACGACTACGCTCCAGCTACAGTAGCGAACATTTGGCAGCAGGCTTCTACTTCATACTTCTTCGAAACAAATTACATTTGATGAAGGTCACCTAAACTCTAAAATGTAGATCTATAATAAGAGACGTTTCCTTGTTTCGACCATTTGGGTTATTCGCCGATTTAGAAAAATATGTATATTCTCTAATTGGATTTCACATTTGAAAACAAATGCTACTATCGATTATCATCAGTATGCTTATCGTTATCGATATCTAAAAATTGCAGCTATTGCAATCGTACAGCATAGATCTGCGTCAAGGTTTTGGCGCACTCTTCTATTATATGCGAATCTGTTTCTTAAACGATCATCAAGGTCCATTTAACATTTCATGACAAATTGATCATAACCAATTTGGCCCCTTCACACAAATATCTCACTACAAACTAGGCTGTTGTGACTGTTTTAACTTGAAACACTTATCATGCATATGATCTCAAGAATCTGATTGAGGGTTCATGCCTAGAATTGAAATTACCCAACTCAGCTACCAAATAGACCTTTAGGACTGTTTTGTAAGTTCTGTTTCTGCTTGAATCTGTTGGGTTTTTTTTAGCTTCAGAGACGGGATTTATCTGGCATTTAGTGAACAGCCTTCAGGATAGTCATTTCTCTGTTGGCTTGTATAATTCAAATACGTGTATAAGCACCATCTACTGGTGATCTGTGTCTAACGCGGATGAATCAGAACTCCAAGGAAATCGTGTTTTTTATGGACACAATGAAAATAGACAATGTAAAGATTAGGCAGCATGATGTTTCCGGGAGCATCATTGGTCGGTTGAATGAGCTCGTGTTTATGGTTATGGACCAATAGAAAGTGATCCAGGAATCCGGTACCGACGGAGTGGATGCTGACATCCTGCATAAACGTTTCCACGCAGTGATGTTGGGATGTCGCCGCTGACTCGTCCCGTTCACTTCACACAACGGGACTTGGGTCGGATATATAATACACAAATTAAAAACAATGGGGTGACAGAGATCGACTGGCTGGAATATCATGGACTCTGCAGTCTACAGCGTGAGTACATGGCATCCGTTTAACCACAACATGTCTTCACTTTATTATACAATGCATCCACCAGATGTCAGTCATTTAGCTGTTAAACTGACAGCAGAGATGAGGATTGGTAGACGAGATGCAGAAAGAGCTGATATCCGTTTAAAAAATTGACGACGTAATCCGGAAGAGATTATGAGACAAGCAGAGTCGCATCCCCGATGATCCACAATGAAAGACTGCCAAAAAAAAACTCCTTGATGCAGCCACAAGCAAGAATATATAGCGAGACACAAGTGCTCAGTTATATTTAATAACAATGTTAGAACGTATAGGCTCTCCTGCAAAGCATGCACGCTTTTAAATCTCCAGTTCAAGCTGAGAAAATCTTCTATCATCACTTAAATGCAAAAAAGCAGAGGTCAAATGCTAATGGGGCCCTCTGTAATGCCAGGAGAGTTTATTTGGAAAGAGCCTTATGTAAAAGGAAACCCGAAAAACGATAGAAAGATACATTAAAATACAATTAAAATAGTTAAATACAAAAGGAAAATTAACTTTGAGCTAAGGCAGTTGGAGACTGAGTATATTCCTACTATAGTAAAACTATATTATACTACTATAGGCCCAAGTCAAATCGAATTGAACGCAAACAGACAAGTCTTCTCCTTAAAAGAGCTGAGAGTTGGAGCAAACCTGAAGTTTATCCAGAGGTTGTTCGGGATGTGGAGCTTAAAAAAAAATGCAGACCACCAGAGAGGTCTGGATGCTTCATCAGTGAGACCTGAACACTCAGCTCTTTATAAACCAATGAAGTGGTAAAAAAACAATATATGATATTGTCAACATTTTAATCGGCAACAGTCGGATCTGCCTGTAAAGGCAAGGATACAATGTTGACACTGAGAGATAAATCCTTTGTTCTTGGTATTTGAAGTTTTTGATTTGGCTTGTGAATGTCTTTTTGAACAGGCTGTTAACATGTAGGCTTGATCTCTTGACGACACAAAGGTGTCGGGCTTGTGGGTTTTTAATGTTACCAATTGAAGATGAGCACTGACATTTAACAGAGACACTTTCTTCATCCTGGGATTTATCTACTGCAATGGCATCGCTGTTGCCAACTCATTGATGAGGAAAACAAGGAATTTTAATAAATAAAATAGATAAAATGACTGTCTGTAGTCGGCAGAAACTTCTTCAATCAGAGATATTTATACTGCTCAGTTAGATGTGCCTCAATCCTGAGTGTGGATTGTGAAGACGGGGCAGGACAGGATGGAAACGTACTTACTAAGTACGTTTCCATGGGCAGCTTACCCGATAACGCAATTACCTCCTACCACCCGCTGTGACCCCCTGCTGTGGCTTATCCGAAAGTACATGTCGGAGAAAACATTCGAGAAACAATCGAGAAACCGGCCGAAGCATTGCTAACTCCGATCCGCTATGTGGCGCTGGAGCGCTTTTGGCCGCGGTGAGAGTAGAAGAAGAGCGGTGAGCTTAGTAGAAGCGTAGAAGAAGAGCGCCGACCGCGTTCGATTATAGTCTTTAATATAGTATTTCTTCAAGCTTTAACCACAGATTCATGACAGGTGGTAAGCCATGGTGTCGTTTGACGTCGTCCTGGAACAACGCCTCCTTTTATTGCGTCGCTCGTGCTGTCTTCGTCTCCTCCCATGTCCGGGTGAAAGTCGCCGGCGGAAATAGTCGCGCATGCGCAGACTGCGTTTCTCGTTACCAGTTTACATTATGTTGGCATCGAGCAACCATCGAGCAACTACCGAGTTACCCAGGTGCGCTTATCCGGTAACGAGAAACCCGATGCTTGTCCGATGCTGACTCGATGTAACTGATATGCCCCTGTTTACATGAATTTGCATAACCCAGATCTTGTCCGGTAGTTGTCTTGTACGATGCTAATTACTGCATGTAACCGCACTGAGTGATGGAGAGACGGACACTAATGGATATACGGACTAAAAGTCCCTCTGGACCTAATTTTCATAAAATATGGTGTTTGATAGTAGAGCGTCTTTTCATACAGGGAAGCAGTAAAATTGGCTTTGATCATGAGCGGCTTGTGTTCTGGAGTCCAGGCTGGGGGAAAGCAAGTTGCAGAGAATGCATATATGTCCAATGCTCCGTTATGAGGGGGCTGCAAGAAATTCCAGATGAAACCAATCCAGACGGAGCTCTAAAGTTACTATGGCTGTGTCAAACTGGGCATGGTGGAGTCTCGAGGGAGGGGATGCATACTTGTCCTATGTACTTGTATATAGTGTATATTTCTCTTGTGTATAAATCAGACTATATATTAAAGTGTATTTTTAGTGTGATGTAGATTTTGTATTTTCCTGTGGTACTGCTGCAGACTGGTCATTCCACCACTGGCCTGAAGATCTGATTTTCCTTCAATATTACTGACATTGCTGTATTATTTTCTATTGTCATGATTGTAATATTTGTTTATGAAAATCAGATAACCTAATAGGAACTTTTTTCATCTTTTCCAAGACTCCAAACCATCAGGTCCGGATGAATCTGGTATTAATGTCGGAGTTCAGCATGCTGAAAGTCACGAGGTTTTTCAAATATGAGTTAACATGTAAATGTGAAATGTCTTTTTAGAAATTGAGACCAAAACCTTTTAAGGCAACGTTCAACTGGGGGAAAAGCTGCTTGAGGAAGTGAAGACAGTTCAGTTCCTTTTGAGGTAGAAGATGTGGGCAGTGTCACAAAGTTACAGTCTGGTGGTGAATGGAAGCCTGCAGACTGTGAGGTGGACATCCTGTTAAGATGTTCCATTCTTTGGTGCAACCAACAACAAACACACAACAGACAAACCTGAACAAGCCCACCTTGAAGACGGGCTAAATCTCCACGTATTTTTAAACGGCACAAAGTTTTAGAGTTGCACAATCGGTTTCAGTCTGTGTGCGAGACAGTTCTGCTGCAGAAAGAAAACATGACCTGAGATTAGTGAAGGACTAAATCCAATAAAAGTTAAAACACTAATGAATTTGATTTTTACAGCAGAAAAAGGAACTCTAAAACTATACTTACCACTGATCGGTGTGAAGTTCAGAGGAGTTTGTTCTGTAAACGGACACTGACTAACGAATGCAATGAGACTGAATGTTTCATGGAACCTGATCTGTTCCTGATCTTTTACTAACTACTGTGACAGAGACATAATTGTAATGTTGGTCAGTAGACGTTGTAAGTTACTCATGGCAACACATCAGAATCACATTCAGTTAATCCGTGTGTAAAAGTGAGAATTTTCAGATTTTAAAGGAGTTTCTTGAATAAGTTGCAGACTGACGTCGCCTCAACGGACCCTCAGCCAGTCTTTGTAAATACTCTTTTCCTATTGGCTGGCAGGTGTAAATTTAACACACAACCTACGAGTTGATTATCACGTAAACACACTGTGTTACTCATACGGTCTCTATGTTATCTATTTGTTTATTGTGCAACACTGAATGTTGTGGTAGATCGGTGGCGTGGCCGACAGTGATAACATAGATGCCTTTGGGATTGTTTATCAAATCCAATAACTGGATGTATATCAATTATCCATTGGTAAAGTATTATATATCTACGAAAGAATTATTTAGTGTAACATAATAAAGTCACACTCTGATGTGCTCATACGTGTGTTCTTGTAACACTCAGTGTTGTCATTGCTGAGCTTCTAACCCAAACCGTAACCATGGCAACCAGTCTCATAACCCAAACCTTTACCGTAATCTAAATCTGAAGCTAAATCTAAACCTCAAACAAAGTTATCATGCAGAAAGGCCCTTTGAATTAAAGGAGGACGGAACCAGTGTGAAACTGAATCGAGCTGACAGGCACTTCCTGGGTTGTAAACATTTACTGGTCGCTTCGCGTGGCTGATCGTTCCTGCTTCACTGAACACACCAGCAGACAGCGGCACCCTGAAGCAGAGGAAAGGCGTGGACAACTACAAAAGTAAAAGTATTGAAAGGATAAAGGATTGAATTTGAAGATACCGATCAATATCAATCCAACAGAATGGTTAATGTGTCTTAAGTTGAGGATCGTGTGAATGTTCGATACATTCTGTTGTATGTGACTGAAGTATTGGTGGAAAGTTACAATACATTTACTCTTATAGCTACTTAGGAACTATTTCAGGTATTTTTATTTGAGTATTTATCTTGTTAATAAAGTACATGTAAGAAGTACCATGTGTAAATATATTAAATCCTTTATTCTTAAATTACTATTGATACTTTATTTAAGTGTCATCAGCAATAGTGGGATTATCTTGTAATAATATCTTGTGTTTCACAATATAAGATTATTACTGTAAGAAATTTACTGTTGAAGTTGAAGGACATTTGAACCCTTTTATAAACTGTTGGCTGTAACAGGACAGAATATTTATGAGCTGAGGCCAAATAACCAGTGACAATATCTGTTAATGTGGTCTGATACATTCTAATAAATACAGGTATAGTATACCGTGTTTAAATGTGACACATACTATAAATGCTGTATATGTATAATTGTCCCCAGTATGCAGTATGGTAAGGTACTTCTTTTTCTACCCATTAAAATTATACATAACAACCTGTTGCATAACATTAAAGACAAACAATATATACAACACTGAATACCGATTACTGCAAGTACACAAACGGATTATTCCAGTAACTGATACCTGAAACAACATGAAACAATTTAAAAGATGATTTATATCATTATATCAACTTATCACATTGCATTATTGTGCATTTTAATAAAATTTAATGAAAGAAAAATATATTTTAATAATATACAATAAAATGTCATATGTATGTAAAAGCTGCTGCCGTAAGGTGAATATTGTCTTTGTCGTTGCCACGCAGTCAATGATCGTCTGCGTGGAGCAGGCGCGCTGGTCACTGTTCATATCAAAAAAGGGGAAGTAAAAGTATTACATTTTCAAGGAAGTCTTTGAAATCAGGAAGCTCTGTCAGCACACAGGCCAGATCACACAGTGTTCATCTGGAGCAGCACCGACTGTCTTCAGGGTTCACAGAAAACGTTTTGTTTCCAGGAGCCGGCTGGAGTTCAGACGACCTGCTGAAAGGCTGAAGACCACAAGTAGAGGAAGATCAACACTCGTGAAACCATCAACATACAGTAAGTGGAGAAAGACGACTCGTTGGACTTCGGCTCCACAGTCGGCTCCTCGTTTGGGTCAAACCTTTGAATTAAAGTTTCTTTACTTGTTGGGTTTAATGTCCCATCAAGTCCTTTTCATCACACATTTTATTGAGAATTGTGTGTGTTTGTGTGTGTGTGTGTGTGTGTGTGTGTGTGTGTGTGGGCACTCTTTATTCTTTTACACACATCAAATAACTCTCCCAGATATTACTCATGACACGAATACTTTAAGATTCAGGTCGTCTTTAAACGGATTCGTCCGACTGGTTTCTTACGGTGCAGTGAGGTCTGTGAGGTCTGTGGGGTCTGATTTTAGGAATCTAATGTTCTTTCACTTTTATTTTATCATTTGAATGTCCTGCTGCATCACCACGTCAGACTTGGCCAGATGCAACTGTAGTATTTAACAAAAAAAAGAAGTTTAAAATCAAACTACAGTGTGTTGTTGAATAATAACGCCAGTTGTTCCAAAAACCTTGTAACCCCTTAAAAAACTGTAATGTACTCACTTCCTTTTTTATATTCAATGTCTATGAGTTGTGCAATATTCAGCAGTCTTGACTGTAACCTGTTAACATACAGTATGTTCGGACCCACTGGACTGAACCACCGAACCACAGCTGGCTGCATCTATCAGTGGAACCAGTCAACCTCCACCAGCTCGGCTATGAAGAGAACATTAGAATAATGTAACTTCACCACCGTATGCACGATAGAAACACTGGAAATAATTCCATTAATCATTATTATGAGAAAATGATTTTCATTTTCAAGTTTAACTCCCCTGTATGTGATGCACATTAAAGAAGCTGTAAAAAAGAGGATTGGACAAATGTTAAGATTGAATATTGTAACTTTGTAACGTTTGCAAAGTTTTAATTCAATGAAAAACATTCTCAGTTATTCTTCTGGATTTGGTCATTGATTTGTTTCCATGTTGACTGTCTGATATGAAAAGTGATTTGCCGCGCTGCCCAAATTTTAACAACCATAAGTTGAAAACGATACAAATACAGAGTTTCACACAAGCAGCATGCAGGCAGGAACTGAAGATGTATTCATGTCCGAAAACGACACATGAAGTCCCGAATAAAACCGACAGGGAACACAGAGATACCAACTGAACTAATCAACCAGAGTAGGCAGGGAGCTGATCGGCTGAAGGGACGATGCAACTCATCCGCAGACCGCGGCCCCTCTAGTTCCACGGAGTCCGTGAGCGAGACACCAAACCCTCCTGGTTGGCACGTTGCATGAATGTGAGTGTGAGTGAGAGAGACGTTTCTGCAGCTCTTAATCTACTTAAGAACGTACATTTAATTTATTGCGTAGATGTGTTTATACTACCTGACATGTTCCCTGGTGACGTATGATGCAACAGGAAGTTTTACAAACACATTTCCGTTGTTTAGGCTACAAATAACTGTAAAATGTCAGAGTCAATTCGTATTGTTTGGTTTTGCTCCTGTTTTTCAGGTCAGTTGCGTCTATCGGCTGCACCTTGTGAGGGGAAGTTCTCGTGAGAGCTACCAACCACGGGCCAACATGGCTGACAGGGTGAATTCATTGCCATTCTTCTATGGCAACATAACCCGCGAGGACGCAGAGGAGTACCTGATGAAGGAGAACGTGAGCAGCGGCTTATATCTGCTACGGCAGAGTCGAAACTATCTCGGGGGCTTCGCACTCTCGGTGGCACATTCCGGGAACTGCTACCACTACACCATCGAAAGGGAACCCGATGAAACATACGCAATCGCTGGTGGTAAGAGCCACAGCAGCCCCATGGATGTGATCGACTACCACTCCCAGGAGTCGGACGGACTGGTGTGTCTGCTGAAGAAGCCCTGCAACAGGCCCAAGAACATGCGGCCCAAGGTCGGCCCGTTTGAGGACATGAAGGAAACTCTGATCCGCGAGTATGTCCAGCAGACCTGGAACCTGCACGTAAGTCTCAGATCTGTCCTGTACGTAGACAAAATATCTGGATAATAACACACCGAGAATGTTTGTCATCGTCCCTCATTGCACATAAAAAGCGTTATCGCAACACATTGATGGCCGAGTTCTGAATGTCTCACACTTATAACAATATAATTAATAGCACGGGTTCATCAATCCTGTGTGTGTGTGTGTGTGTGTGTGTGTGTGTGTGTGTGTGTGTGTGTGTGTGTGCAGGGGGCGGCTCTGGAACAGGCCATCATCAGCCAGAGGCCTCAGCTGGAGAAAGTCATTGCCACCACTGCACATGAGAGGATGCCCTGGTTCCACGGAGGAATCACACGAGAGGGCTCGGAGCCCCGGCTTCAGAGCGGATCCAACGCAAGCGGGAAATTCCTGTAAGTCACTGATGTTCATATTGAATATGGTGAGAAAAATTCAACATAAACATTCTCAATTCACTTCCAGTGTTCAGACAGGCTGCGTGGTATCAAACCTCATTTATCTACGTCACTGCAAATGGTAAATTCTGAGGAGCTCCCTCACGTCCGGTCGCTGTGATCATCACTCGGTCTAGGAGGACACGACACGATCCACACCGGCAAACAATCACTGAAAACTGGAGTGTGTGCTTCTAAATGTAACATCATGTATACAAAGCCTTTGTAGGAATCAGTTTCATGACTCTTGTGTGAGACGGTTTCATCACCAGATGTTGATAAAGTCCAACCAGTCCAGAAACAAAACGACCACACGTTGTTTGTCCCGTCTGCATTTAATCGCCTTCACAGTCGTTGTTCTTGGTCGGAGAGTCTCTTTGACTCACGTGTTTTCGACAGACGAGGGACCATCGTTTGTTTCCTGTCTCCAACCACAAACCACCATCCAACTTCAACCTTAACTAAAGTCGAAGTCAGACTGTGATGTTTTTAGACACAAAGTGTTTTTCGTTCCGGACCTAACCAGACCTCCAACGCAGCACTGATGCATCATGAAGCATCGATATCTGTCAGGGTTTTCAGCTGGGCAGTTCAGATATTCTTCTGGGTACTTGTGACCCGTCCAAGAGGAGTCGCGAGGACGATCCCTCACTGGTGCAACAAACATCTTGAGTTATTTAGTTTGCCTGCAACACAACAAAGAGCATTGTTGCCCCCTTATGGTTAAAAACAGCATTTGGTCTTTGCAAATGAAACCATGTGTCTTTGAATATAGAGTGGGAAGTTAAGACACATGTGGAGACACATTCTAATGTAGGTGTGAACTCACATAGAGTCGTCCGCTCGTGATCAGATGACCCACGATGAGCGTAGACAGAACTGAAACTCAACTGTTGGGATTCTGGGTATTTATATATATAATGACCCGTCATACAGTCTTGTTTGAACTCAGTCCAGGGTGAAATCATTCTGAATAATCACATGATTGCCTCTTTTTTCTTTAGATTTTGTGTCTTGTTTCAGAGAATTTGCAACGATTTCTGCAATCGGACACACAGCTCGTAAAAAAGATGTAATTATCTTCCACTTTGCAGGAGATACTCACATGTACCACATACTGTAATGTCTTATAGCAGTACCGAGAGTAAAGACACACACTGACAGTAATTGTGTCCCATCTTAGCTGCTGCGTTACATCATTCAGTAGTACAAATGTCACATAGAATCCACAACTCGTCCAACATACAGAGTCTTTAATACCTTCTAGTACTTGTTTCACAAGGTTCATACTTCCTGGTGTGGGAAAAGTAAGTGTGACATTTTGAAGCCGAAGCTTCAGTTTAGAGGCAGACACACACACACACACACACACACACACACACACACACACACACACACACACACACACACACACACACACACACACACACACACACACGTGGTTTCCGCAGGACTTCCTGAAACAGCCAATCCGAGGACGGCTGACAGCAGGGCAGATCCGTCTGTCTGTCCCTTTTCTCGTAGAAAGTCTAACTGTGTTGTCCTCAGACCCAGACTGAACGTACCAGTTGTTGTTTTCACGTATGTTTCTGAGAGTATTTCAGACTCTAACACTGTTTCCCTTGCGAGGTTTGGACTCTGACCTCTGCGTGTGGCCGTCGACAGCTAACGACATGATGACAGATGACTTGATGTAGTTTTGAATATGTTCATGGATCTTTCTCATGGTTAGATAACAAGGTCGAACACACACAGTATCGGTTCCTGTTTAGTTCCCTTGAGGACGTCCGTTCTCTAAATTACCGTAATGTCAAAGCCGTTTTTTCTTCAGGTCCTGATGTTTGAGTATAGTTCCCTCTTTTAGAGACCGAGACGTCACAGCTGATGTACTGTGTGGTAACGGGGGGGGGGGG
>CAAKHC010000020.1:0-12890 GCA_901007825.1 Macroramphosus scolopax
AATAGGACGAGGACAGAGCAGTCACCTTGATCATCGTTACAAGTTGGTTATTGGATATGTTGAATCGGGGATAATATCTAAGACAAAGTTGGAGAATATCGTTTGATAAATTGATTTACTGAGTGCTGAAAAATGAATGGTTGGAAGTGGCTGAGGGAGACAGGATTATTGTTGATGGTGGGTATAACACCTGAACATGAGAATTCATTTGAGGTTGAGTTTCTGTCCACCTGGTGAAAGTCATATCAGATTTCCTTTAGCTGTTATTTGAACCATAGACTGTACAAAAGACCTGGAAAGACTTTCTCATAGAAGAAAAAGCCAAGATGAAGAGGGCTGAAATGCCGAACATCAGGCTTCAAAATGGAAGACTACAAGCAGATGGATGTCGTCACACCAGCTTAGTCCAATCCTTTTATACAGTCTATGGTTTGAACAGCTCAAACTGATAATATTTCACAGCTTGTTTCTACAGTTATTGCATTATGGTGAGGATAGGTGATGATCTCGCCCTTTTCTTTTTCTTTCCTTACTGTCAACCTCCATTTCTGTATTTCATCTCCTGCCATGCTGTTTGTACTCAAGTTCACAGCTGGCGTCTGGTGCCATAAAGTGTCACTCAGGTTTCCTGACCAGTCACTTTGAGTTACATAGTGCAAGAACAGGCATTCATGGCGTGGAGTGGGAATAAAAGAGACGCCATTCTCCCTACTGTCACTGTACAGACAAAAGTATTTATACGCTTTACCTTTTGTTGCTTTAAGGAGGAAACGATTTGCCAAACCCAAGGATCATTTGCCCACCCACAAATATAAACTGCACCACCACTAAGCCGGGTGCTCTTCACAGCTTGCGCCTTCATGAATCTAGCACCCTATTAACCTATTGCTATTAAGCATCACCAGTGAAGCCAACATGTAAATGAGGTTCAGTGCAGACTCATCAGAGGCACATGTCTCCAAGGCATATTCAGATGAAGGGTTCCCTGCAGACATTCGGCCGCTTTAGGAACGTCTTTGAGGTGGGATTAAAGAAAACTTTTTTTTTTTAACTCCTTACAGAAGTGAACACGTGTTAAAATCACTTTGAAATGAATGTTGCATCCCCCACATGTCACAGTTACAATCTCAAAATTAGAACATAAATGTCTTCAGGCTTTGACAGGTTGATCAGACCATGTGGGGCTGAGTTATAACAAATAGCCACTAGGAGGCGCTATGGGAGTCATTATTGGAACACAGATGTCGTCAGGCCGGGGTTCTGATCAATCATGTGAATTGACAGAAAGATCTGTGCATGTGAAGCTGAGTTACAGCAGTCGTGTTTTCACTGAATTCGCAGCTCCGCCCCTTCCGTGTCATCAGAACACACTTCATCCTATCATCATCATCATCATCATCATCATCATCATCATCATCATCATCATCATCATCATCATCATCAAGGCCTTCTGGCGAAAGTGACCATATCTGAAAATCAATCTGGTCATCCCACTCCGTTCAGTTCAAAATGGCGGACTTCCTGTTACGTCCAGGTCATGGTGTCAAGAGACTTTTTTGTGCGTCTTGTCATGATAAAAATGCGTACCAAGTTTCGTGTCTCTACGTCCAACAGGCGTTTGGGGCACTTCTTTTCAAATTTTGTAGGTGGCGCTATCGAGGCAATTTTGAACCGATGTACCACACCCATAAAATACAAATGTTTCACCGGGCCGGACGCATCTGGAAGTTTCCATGACGTTTAAGCCGTCAAAAAGGCGTTTGAATGACGACGATAAAAATAATAATAATAATAATAATAATAATAATAATAATAATAATAATAATAATAATAATAATGATAATAATAATAATAATAATAATAATAATAATAATAATAATAATAATAATAATAATAATCATCATTGCAAATCTAATAGGGCCTTCGCACTGTTGTGCTCGGGCCCTAATAACTCTAAACCTGACATCTACTCTGTCGTCCTCAAATCATACGTGCATGTTTAACAGTGTCAAATGGGGTTAAGTAATTTCTTTGATGGCCAATAACTTACAACGTAAGTAAATCAGCATTTGAATTTTTTTTTAAAATGTATTGCCTGCAGTAAATTCAACATAGCACAATGCCACACAATCATTAGAGAAAATCCTTGCGTCAAAGAATATCTAGAGGGATCTGACATCAACTTTTATCTTCACATTAGGTAACGCTGTCATCCTACCAGCAGACACTGTACAGAGCTACATATGAGTGAGTGCACAAAGTACCAAAGGAGACAGGAATCTACATTTTATTCCCGAGCCTATTCAGAACACAAGCTCAGATACTCAAACAGGGCAAGACCTGAGGAGCAATGAGGGTGAACATCTCTTGCAGGCTGAAGATGACATGACATGATGGATGCACCACGAACAGAAATGATGTGCAAATAGAAATGGAATCAGATTTATCGGACGGGTAAGTATGTTAAACCGCGGAGAAGGACTTTGGTTCCGGTTGTTGGCGACTCTCCAGCTACACAGACAATGTACATATTGTTTTTACTACACAATAGAAGAAGACGAAAGCCAGACAATAAACAATAAAGTGCATCACGTATCGGAATTAATTGCATGAGTATTTGTGCAATATGGTAGTTGTTGATGTGGAGCAGGGTGCAATAACTGTCTGAAAATAGAAGAGAAGCTATGGCAGAGCAGATGATACTAGTCAGCTATTAATGAGGGGGATGAAAGAAGTGTCTTGTAGTTTTTAGGAGAAGTGGAGGAGAGGGAAAAGGTTGTGAGGAATCAGTAATGTTGCAAGGAAGCACCAATGATTATTTCGGCTTGGAAACAAAAGCATGATGGATGTGCAAAGGATGGATCTGGTGATGCGGGGTAGAGCAGGCTCAGCAGCGCCCGTGGCAGACCATACATCCTCATTTACTGCAGAAAGTGGATTCCCTTCCTGGAAGTCCATGAGGATGGACTCGATGTTGGTCCCCCACATCAGGTCTCGGGAAACGGTTAGAAACTTGAAGGTTACCACTGTTGACGCCGGGCGATTTGGAGGGGTCGAAGTGGAAGGGGGTCTAAAGTCCACTTTCATCTCCACAGTCACAACCTCCCTCACATTTGCAGACGGACAAACGGACATCTTGGATCAGACCACACTGTCATCTGCAAACCTCAACAGATCAACAGCTGGTTTCCTTGCAGTTGTTGATCTAGAGGGAGAAAATCTGCGAGGGTGCAGCAGTGGTAACATCCCGTTTGCCGTAAGTGACTTTGACCAGCCTCACCTGCTGCTGCCTGCCTGTCAGGAAGCTCATGATGCGCTGACAGATGGCGGGGGATACAGCGAACCGGGAGGGAGGATTTCTGAAAAGAGCTGAAGTCATAAAACTGGATCATTGCATATCTGGAGTGAAACGTCTGATGTTATGCAGTTCTTTTTTCTAACCGAACACACAGCAGACCAAAACAAAGGAAATAATTGTGTGTGGTACCGAGAAAAAACGCTTATAAGCATTCGGGAAACAGCCTTTAAGCCCTCATCCCCAGATTGACTGTGTGGCTGTTTTTTTATTCTCCCTTAAGATGCCGTCTAAACCTACAACAACCCCATGCAAGCATGCACTGTTTCATATCAGCAGGAGGAAATACTGGATGACACGTGAAATCCATCCATCAGCAAATAGAACAGAAGAGAGAGCAATTTGCTCTCTGACTTTAAGCCCGGCCACCTACACACAAGCTAGGCACGGCTCCTCTCACTTGTCTGGTGTTTGTAAGAGACCACTGAGAGCTCCCCAAGCACTACTTCATCTAGTAGGATGTCAAACATAATGTTGACGGTTAATGTGGTCATTTGGTGCACGGCCGGCAGTGATGGCTTTTCAGTTGATACAGCTCAAATGGCAAAAATGCTCAATTAGCTTTAATGTATTCTGAACTCTGATGAATGCTGTGTAAGTGGACGAGGGGAAAGTAATTTATCTGCTGCATTTGGCCGTAATGACTTACCTCAAGTCGCAATATTGAGCACAGCAACTTTTATTTTTTCATTGTGGGTCAGCTGAAGCCTCAGACATGATATAGACCAGCCTGGAATAGTTACTGCTCCCACTTTTGGGCTTCGCACTGGGTACCAGAAAGACCTATTGGCAAAGCCAGGTGAAAAGTGAGAGTCAAGCTGCTGTACAATAACATTTAGTGCCCAGACAGACGAGAGGAATAGATGAAAGCATACGGGGAGATATCAAACTCTGACAGCCTTCAGAAGCCGTGTGAGACTCGGAGTCCACCGAGTGCTGACGACGATCGGATGGCAAGTGCTGCTTTAGCTGAATTGAGCTCTCAGCGCCGTTATTGTTCTTCAAAGATTTTTACTTGTTGATGTCGTCGACGCAGCCGTTTAGCTTTGTCAAACACATTGACATGTTTCTCTGCTACCAGGAAAAGTTGTGTCTGTAAGATTCAAGCTTGGTAATCCTCAAACTGCCTCTGAGACCCGTCTTCAAGTCTGCCAATCTGAGTCGGATTAGATAGTGCTAACAGGATTGCCTCGGAAGCATAATATTAATTCTTAGGCCTCAAAAGCAGGACAGCTACATTTCATGCACTGCTGCTTCAGGCGATGTACTGCAGACATCGAGTTGACTTTCTTTCCCCCTTCCCTAAAATGTCTACAAAATAAAGTGTTTGTTGGTCGGAGAATAATCCAATAAAATCAGAGTCTCTCCTTGAGCATTAGTTCCAGATGTTTGGCTTCAGACGTTTGCATTCACGCTGGCAATTTGTGTACGTGCGGGTGTCTGTTTGCGTGCGTCCGTGCACCAGCCTGTGAGATTAATCAGCTGGTGCAGCTGAGTGAACGCCAACAGCAGGTGTGACATTATGGCTCGCTCTTATTTCCAGGTGATGTGGTGATAATGAAGCCTTACCTGGTAGAAAAAGCTGCTATTTGGTATCATTCTTACCGCTTATCTAATCATGTCTTGACCTCCCAAGATGATTGCAGGCAGCTGGAATGACGCCTGTGTTGATATGAAAGCCTGATATGGATCTGAACTACAACACGCATGTAAGATGGTTATCAAAACAAATGACACTGAATATTGTGCTGAATGGGACGCACTTGATATTGTCATCGTGATCCGTTAAGTGGTCATAAACGACACATTAGCAGCTTTAACAGCGAGCAGCCATCAGTGTGTTTGGGTGATGCATCTGCAGTTAAGCTCACAAGTGGTTGCAGCTGGACAGTCCATTCACTGCTCATTAAGTGCCGGCCGTGTATGAGGCTTATTTGCTTTATTTATATGTGTTTGGAGAACAGATTTTTATTGATGAAAGAAAACGTGTGATACAGTTCAATCAGAAGGCTGCTTGTACAGCAGGCAGCTTCTCTCCATGGTGAACAGTGTGCACAAGCTTGCACGCCTGAAGTCAAAATAAAAGCTTCAGACTCAGCTGGTGAGATGCACGTTGAGTTGAATTTCCAAGTTAAAGTGAGTATAACTATTTCAAATATGTTTAAAATGTATATTGCTTGTTTGAAGAGGCAGAACAATGGGCTCTCAATGCACATCATCCCTCCTCGTGAAATAATGAAGCTCCCTGCTCATCAAAGAGCGAGGCTCTCTGACTCCCCTTACACCTCACCCCGACACAAAGGGTACACTTTGAAGTCTGCGTGTGAAGCAGCAGGCTCTCAAACAGCTCTAATGTAAACCCAGCGGAGTCAATAAAAGATGAGCTTTGCTTTTGACATCAACATTTAGCAGGATGCTCGTCATTAGGAGGCCATGTGGGGAGGTGGTTTGGTTTGTTGAACACTAGCAGTGCTTCAGGAGGCAGGCGACGATGTAAATTGGAAGGATTCAACACTGTAAAAGACGACCCTCCCTACAAACTTTTAATAGTTAATATCATGGCTGAGGTCTGGTTATGGTTCTGGTTCAACAGAGGTCGTGGCTGAGGTCGCCATTCGCCACTCACACTGCAGCTGTAGCAGATGCCCTCAGCGTCTCATCCTCACAAGAGGGGATTTACATTGGATTTGGATTTGAATACAGGTTCTAATCTTCTTTTTAATGTAAAGACGCTTCAGGAATTAAAGGAAACCCAGCTGCTTGTTTATTACCTCCTATAATGCCTTCAATCCTCGCAGTGAAAGTTTCCCTGAGTCACAGCCAGGAAGTGGTTGCTCTGTCTGGTCAGTCGGTAAAGAAGAAAAAATAGCAATAGCTTCTCAATAATGTGTTGTAAGTGACTAAACTGTACAGCCGATATGGCCTGTGGGAGTTTGAAAGAAAAGCAGAAGTGATGCACGGCCTTCAGGATCTCTTTTGTCTGTCTTGTTCCAGCAGACTGTCACCGGCAGCTGGCTGGGCTGCGTCACTTTGCACCACACATGATGGAAGTATCTCAGTAATCAAATCATCTGCTATCTGTTTTAAAGCATGTATATCTGCTGTGTGTGTGTGTGTGTGTGTGTGTGTGTGTGGGTGGTGTTATTTAACTTATGTGACAATAACGCCTGACACTGAGGCAGCAGCAGATATATTAAAGGCGGACACACTGCACATTGTGGAGCTCCGGTTTATCTTGTGCGAGGTTACATAACAAGTCGTTTAAGCTTCACCTGATATGAAGCCATATTTCCAAGGATGTTTTATTTGTGTAGCGCTGCTGTACCCTTCCCTGTAGGTTGTGCCTTGTGTTCATAGATTTAACTCCATAGTTTTATTAAATAAGCCTTTATATTTTAATATTAACAACCAATAGCTGTTTCTCTCTTTATTTTTGTAGCTCTGCTATATTTAAGACTTATAAGGAATCTAAAAACAACCTTACTTCATCACTAATATTTGGTGAAGACTTATTATAGTACAGTGATGTAGTAAATTAACAGAGTGTGGGACATTATTTTTGACTGAAATGCGACAAAACCGAGAGGAGAGAAAACTAATCTGTTTTGTCACTTGAGACCTGAAAAAGAAAAACCCTCCACATGAGTGTGTTCCAGAGCCGGGGATGTTAAACTACCTCTCAGACGGTGTAATCCCCACCCCAGCAGTGACTAGATGAAGGCAGAGCAGTCGTATTAATGTCTTAAAAGGGTAACCCCAAGATGTAGAACACAGATCACTTTTGTTGCGTTCTAAAGTGTTTTCAATAATTTGAGCGCCTCAGAGCTTCCCTCCCTATATCTTCCTAGACATGCTTTTCAAACATGAATGAACCTTTAGAGTTCCGAAAATTGACTCCTGCTCCCTTCAGTGCCCTACATTTCTCTCCTTTCAGATGGAATGTTTCAGATTTGATTGATTTCCAGCTTGATCTATCTTTGCACCTGTACTCAACCGCCTCCATCAACTTGGCAGAAATGCAGCTAGTGAGCTATTGATTTTTGTACCCCCGACATCACTGAGAAGAGGATATATAGGCTTTGCTCTCACTGTACGAAAAATAATTCTATGTCTCCAAAATGTTTTCCCATATTCTCAATTTCACATTCTCATTTAATTCAAGTGGAACATTATTGAAGGGGAAATTGAACACGGACCGGGAACGCCCGGGTCAATGAAACCTGCAGATATAAAGCCGGTGTGTGGAGTTACTGAGCAATAAATTATAGCTGCGGTTATTTGTTTTATCAACATCTACTGCCGAAATAAATGACGACTAGTGACTCTCACTGGATGAATCAGACATGTAGAAAACAAACAGATGATGCAGGACCAGAGGGAGTTTATTTGTCCAGATAAACGCTGTGCTGGTTCTCTGTTGGACTGAAACTATAATAAGCTTTCAATAAGTGTGATTAATATCTGACGTTTGTGATCTGGTGTAAACATTCTTAGCAACAGGCAGAGTGAATTCACTCTGACCTTTAGAGATCTTTGTGAGAGGGAATATGTTGTTGTTGTATGATACATGTGATCATGTGATCGTATGCCAAATGTTTCAGATCTTAAAATGTCTCGGCTGTAGTACTATTGTGCTCCAGGCGTACACACGGGTGTCCTCCATGATGTTTCCTCTGTGTGCTATTTGCAGACAAACTAATAAGAATGCAGCAAGGTAGAGAAGACGTTTCTCTAGAATGGCTTCATGTTCCTTTTTTAACACGACACATTAACATCTTGACAAAAGTCAACATGTGTGTACACTGGTAGCAATGGTTGAAAAATGTCATGGGTGAGAGTGAGCACAGAATCAAAATAACTTTTAGAAAACAAAGTTTTATCAATTACCTGAAGTGTCTGACACGGAGACACTGAAAGGGGCTCCAACCCGTTTATTCAAGAGATGCAACAGATCCCTTTTAGCACTCTCGGTCCTGCTGTTCCAGAGCAATCATCAGATCAGACATGACACTTCGGTGAAGAAACAGGCAAACCTGTCGACTGGCCATGACAAACGTGTCAATCACCCGATATTAGAGGGTTTACCTGCATTTAAATCCCACATATACACACCTTCTGGTGTGGTAGGTTTACAGTAACAATCAGGACGAGTTAATTTCCAGTTAGCCATCATCATCTTCACCTTATCTTACAGTTATTTCACTAAGTGTCCGGATCTCAGTGAAGAGGACATGTAGAGGAAAAACAACACCGACTCATGATGATGTCAAAGTCCCTGTGTGGTGAATCATAAGCTTGATATACACGATATTGACCACTGGCTTGTGGATTGACTTGATATAAGAATCATGTTCGAGCGGATGTAACTGACACATCATATCCGACAGAGGTCTGACTCAGTACGAGGGGAAGCAAATATAAGACATTGCAAATGAAACCCTGATATAATTTTCCATCCGCGGTGGACAAACAGCAGTCGGCGTATTAATCACAGTTTGAAAATTACATCCGCCTGTCATCACAAAGTCTGTGTATCGAAGTCGGAAGATGGAGTCAAGCGCCACCTGAACGACGCTGGTTCACATGGCAACGGCTGGATGAAACACATGCTCAGACTAAACTGCTCTTAGTTCACCGTTTATAGGCAAAGATAAAACTGTCTTAGTCATCCTGCGTACTTGATTGATAATGTTGGGATGTAATCACGTTGATGGGTCAGCCTATTCCTCTATTTGTGTTCTTAATGGATGTTTTTAGTATCTTATATGTCTGTATTGCAGCATACAGTTAGTACAGATAACCTACAAAGACGGTAAATACTTGATTAGGTATTTTTGCACAGAATTGGGGATGAGAGGAACAAGCCCTGCTCCTCCACGACAGATTCATCCACAGCTCTACTCTTTGTGTCAAAGTCACCTTTCGTGTCACTGCTTCATGGAAAGCTGCCCAGTGATGAGCTGCCAGGTATTAAGCATTTTTAATCTCACTTAATCTCCCCCGAGTTTCATCCAGCCTTCCACTTTCAAGGAGTTAAAACTTCATGATTTTTCTGATTCTTCCTTCATTTCTTCCTTCTCTTTTCCTTCCTCGTCACCAAGGTGACCAAGGTGAGAGGAAAAAGCCCGGTCACAATGGGAACAAGCATGTTCCTGATTATTGCCTCTCGACCGGCATCCGGGGTCTCACTGAAAGAAATATCAAAGCGGATTAATGGCAAATTAAATTGAAAATAATCCCATTTTCAAGAAAAATAATCCGGTTTCTTCCATGACTGTATTTTTATGTGATGACTGAATATGTCTTTAAGACTTGAAGTGTAACTTGAAGACGAGCTGTAGAGGCAGCAGTCATCCTCCAAGCTGATTTAATGTTAAAGAGCCGCCTTCAGTCTGGAGATCCTGTTATCGTCTGCTGTATATTCAATATAAGATACATTAACTATAGGGGATGTGAAGGCAGCACAAAGCTCGTTAGCAGGGACACACCAACCCACAAACTCCTTAGACAACCAGTGACGGTGGTCTGTAGAGACGGTGGAGCAAATCATTTGTTCATGCTCATTCCAAATTATATTACCTCAAAAGGATGTAATTAGCTAAACAGATTCTAAATGAAGCGAAATTGTTCCATAAAAACAAACCTCAGTGAGAGTGCAGCCTTGTTTTGCTGCACAGCAAAGCTGATGACACAATTTCTTCATCATCTCTCTTCGTTCTTTTATTCTGTCTTTTGTTTTCACTTTTTAGTCCTAAAAACAAACACTGAGGCCGAGGCCACACAGGTCTGTGTTACACGGCTGCAGACGTATGTGAGCCGCCCACAGGTCAACTCAGTCCCAGATGCAATTGAGAGAGTGGACCAGGCTTGCAAAGGGGAAGCAAAGCTTGAAGCCCTAAGAGTCAGAAATGTCACAGAAGGAAGTGACACAAGTTTCCAGGAGAATGCTGGTGGAGACGAGTTTGCATAGTAACTCAATAAAGCCTGGAGGTATGCCGAAGTGTTTCATGTGACTCGTAAAAAGGTGGATGAAAGGAGGAAGCAGAAATAGATTTCTTCAGATTAATATTGAATTAACTGAAGCATTTCCAATAACATAGTCAGTAAACAACTACAAACCAAAATAGATTTTTCATGTTCCCCTGTTTTGTTTGTGCTGTATAATGTGGAGGAAAATTGGTGCACTGTTCCCCCGCTCTGAAGTACGAAGAGCTGTTTGAATTCCTGCAGTGCATAATTATGATGGATGTGCATAGGTCTGGGTGGCGGTGGAGGTGGAGTGTCTGTATGTGTGTGTATGTGTGTGTAGTAGTTGTCCACAGAGCCTGGTAGCTGATGAGCTGTAACTCGGGGCAGAGCGACAAACGCAGAGACTGTGTGGGTGATCTCTGTAGCTGACAGGTGTGAGGAGCTCTGTGCAGCTCGTGTTGGAACATTTGATGGATAACGCAACGAAACAGACTGTAAGAGACATCGTAACACAACGTTTTACTTTGTTTAGCCTCCTTCCACTGTGGGCACATCTTGTTTGCTTTGATTTCCTATTCATGATATTGAAATTGTTCCTTATGTTGCCTGTAAACTCAGTTCACGGTCAGCTGGCTGGAGGAAGCACCCATACGAAGGGAGCACGTTACTCTAACAGAAGCAGTGAGCGTCAGCATCCAAACACAGATGCAGACAACGAGGGGAAAAAGAAGAATTAAGATTTAATGATGTTTGGTTGAGATGTATTGACAAACTGTCACAGCAGTTGTTGTGGCGTTCCTGGTTTCCAGTTTGCAGTTTGAATTGAGTTTCGTTTGATTTGTTTGACCTACGTGCTGCTGACGTTTACGGTTTATGAGCTCAAAAACTTTTCGTCGTCTCGGCAATTACGATTCCTCTCACTGCTTGAACCTCTAATTAATTGATCGATTTGGTGTGGACACACACTGATAATCCTGGAGATTAAACAACATCTTTGATGCGGATTCCTGTGGCGATTACATGTTGCACATCCAGAGCTCTCTCGTCAAGTTATGTTAGTATAGATGCTGCTCTTTGATTCTGAGCCAGCTGCTCCTCCGTATGATCCAGGTCCAATCACTACAGCATTTATCAATAACTGTTGTATTGTTTATTAATGATTAACTGAATACATGTAGATTACAGTATCATGAAGATAACAGGCCGTAATCTCACTGTAAACATCAGATTCACCTGATTGACTTGCTGCCTGCTTTATAAATTATTTCCATGTCTGTTTCTCTACAGATGATGCAGACGGCAGTCGTATGGCTCCACCACAGTGTTTCAGACAATGTTTATGTAGAACTACTCTGGGAAATGATTAGTTTTTTTTAACACTTATTTGTTAATCCAGTCCAAGCGGCTGCTCATTATTGTGACACTTCCATCACTTCATATTAAATGTGATGGATCCTCAGGGAGGACGATATACATTCAAATTTGTTTCAGTGTATTATTTTTTTTAGCTGCACTATAAATGATAACATGGAAAACGCACCATTAAACCCAATTGTTTTTGACACAAGTCATATCAGCACCCTCTAGATATCTGTGGAGGGGCAAACATTGACCCGAAAGAGTTGATCCTCATCATCATCACATCCCGAACTAAACCAATCAAGCTGGCTGAATAATTAGAATAATCATTTTATACTCCCAGGATAAAAAAAAAGTCAAAATCAAAAAGTGCGAATAATATTTAAATAGTGCAAATATACCTGCAGCAGCACAATATTGATGATATGAAGAATTGCCATCGTACGGCCCAGATGATACCTCTTACTTTATCTAAGCTTTTCTAAGGTTCAGCATGTGCGAAGCATTTCATCATCCAAGGAGGAAGATCAGCAAAGTGGAGTGGAGTCCCCCCCCGCCCCCCTCCACTTAAAAAACATTAAAACTGCTGAAATCGATATTTGTATAGTAACCCTGAATCCTGTGACTAAGTGTAATGCTGATGGTGGAGCTCTTCTGACAAATGCACTTACAATTATCACCTCGCCCCCCCGGGCCCCCAGAGCGCTGCGGAGACTTCACACATTTTATTCCTTGTTGTGGTTTCTGTGGCCCACAAATGTCTCACGACTGTTTGGGCTGAGTCCGTGGGCAGCAGTCATTGTTTTACACTCCGGCTGCTGAAGAGGATGATATCTCCTTCATCGCATGATTGAAAGCAGAACTTCAAGTGAACTGAACTCCGGCTTTGTAAAGCGATTGCATGCGGAGGTTCAAGGTTTCAGGCCAATATATTCACAGCAGTGGGCCTTCGTCGTCATCATCACGGTAGACTTCTGAACCTGAATGAATAGTTGAAAAACGTAAGAAATATCAAAAGCTACAACAACTACAAACTGACAACAATAATATTGGAAGTGAAGAATATTGACTTTACAACTCATACGTCTTTTTATCTTTCATTTCTCTTTCATCCGACATCAGAGTCAGTGTGTGTGTGTGTGTGTGTGTGTGTGTGTGTGTGTGTGTGTGTAGGTGAAGGACACGATCCGTCAAAAGCTATTGGCTG
>CAAKHC010000022.1:0-31642 GCA_901007825.1 Macroramphosus scolopax
GAATTGAATTAATTTATTAGCTCTTTTTAATATTTGATTTTTTCTAATAAAATATAATATATTTGATCATTTTTATTGCGATTATTCCTTCCTTCCTTTTCTTATTTTTGTTACAGTTCCAATAGGGACCTTCAGTATCGTGGTTACATAATATGCAGTTGATTATGTTTTAAAGCAACTAATGTTAACTGGAATTAGAAACAATCAGCGGCGTCCCCGACCTTTTCAGACTCACTAGTCACTATGGAATAACTTCACTCTCCCTGATTTAATCCAAATACAAAAGAGGCATGTGAGGCATCACTTGGAGATAAACATGTGGTTTGGGGCACATCAACAAAATACAGATTCTATTCCATCTTAATGTGCACATTAATGTAGCTTTAAAAGGATGTAAACTCATGTGCAACAACAGGTTGAGCTTTCTTGAAATATTGATTGTATTTGCAGCTTACCTGCTCTTAATGTCCAGTATTTATACTTACAAGCAATGAAGTTAACGCTATACACCCATGTGTCAAGAAAATGTCCATTGAGCACCATGGGGATCAAAGAAAGCTGCAAGCAGGGAAAATTCAGATTATTTGCTGATGTTTTAGGATGAAAGGCTTTTTGGAGGCTGAAATAAATGTATATGTTAACAGCAAATTCTGTCGGTCATTATAGTACATGCGAACGCAGCCACTGCAAAGCCCTGTGAGTTGAGTCCAGGTTGAAAATGTTAATTTGAAGTCTCAATACCTGGCAGGAGTTGCAATGGGAGAATAATCCCCTTCACAACTTTCCAATTCTACTGTAAATCCAAATACAGGGGATTTTCCCTCCATCACCCATCATCCTTTTATTAATAGCTCAGTCTACCCACTTGAGAATGAAAACTGTCTTCAAAGCACTAAAAAACCTTCAGTGCTTTGTGTGTCTGCATATTTTCTTTAGTACTATTTTTTTCTAGGTTTAAGGCTTGTTAGGAAGCACTCGTCAGAATCTTCTCAAACAGCCAGAGAACCTGAGAAGGTAATTGTTTCTACAGCGGCCCGGTAAGGTTTCCTTGTCTCGTCGTATGACAGCACCACAGTGATCAGGCATTGAATCGTGATGCTGCTCGTGACCCAGTCCTTTAGTGATGTTTACTGCTTTGCAAGAAGATTGAAAACACCCCACCTGTGAGGGAGGAAAATCACACCTGGCAATTCTAGCACTGATCCACCTTCAGTCCCGTTCCCCTACTGTTGCCTGTGTAGGGGGGGTGGTGCCTGGGCATGTTGGTGCATTACTGTCCATTGATTCAAAGTGGTCCTTGCTGCATGAGGACGTCTGCTTCTGAATACAGATTTGATTTTGCAATGGGGCTCTTAGTTTCTCCTTTTTCTGCAGTTGCACAAATATGGCAGCAGAGACATTATAGAGAAAGACAAACCACTTAGAATCCCGAAGGGAAAAAATAATGTAATACCAAAGATGGCAGTTGTACAACACAAATCCTGCTGCACTCCCCCAAAAATAGCCAGATTATTACTGAACCAGAAAACATATCAAGCCAATCATGCTGTTGCCTTGACGCACAGGTGAGGTTCAAGACAGTGTCAGTTGTATAGGTGGTAGGAAGGAGCAGGTGCAGACTTCTTTTTTGAAGAAGAAGAAGAAATCCAAAACTAATGAAAGATGCATGATCACTATTTGAGCAACAGCAAAGAACAATAGAAGCCTGTCCTTGGCCAAATCAAACACTTCTAATTGTTTTTGCTGTGCAGCTGCCCCGTCAGATGCGCTGCAGCCAGACTCTTAATTTGTTTAGATATGAGTGTTTTTTTTGCACAGATTTCCTGCCCAGAAACGCACCGAGAAGACTGCTAAGACTTGCCTAAAATGATTTTGGATGCACCCAGCAAGGTTAACCGGCGGTGTTGTCAAAGTTTATTTACTAAATTGTGCAAAATACATTACACCCACAGCTGCAGCAACAACATCACCTGTTAAATCACTGATTTACCAACAAGTAAACAATTGCGTAAGAGCCAAGTAAAAATAACATGTTCGATTCCACTGGGAAGCATCTTTCTAAACACAGAGGGACAAATTCAAGCAATACTTAATAAGAAAATATGTGTGATGGTTTTCTGCATGATCACAATCCTTCAAAGGGTATGAGAGTCTATGAATGGAAGGTACACGGTGCATTTTCAGATCCTCATTTTGTCTTGTAGTTCTCCTCACTGTGTTCTGTGAAGGCACACGGAACAATGAAGGGCGCTCACGTTATTTGATATTAGATTTTTTTTCCTTTCAATTTTTCTTCCTCTGCATACTCGATTTGGGTCTCGTTTCATATCTGCAGTGTCTGTGTGAAGTACTGTTTCTCCCCAGTGTGACCAATTTGAGTTTCCTTTAGATATAAAATAGAATGGCTTTGTTAAAGAGCGTGTCACAGTGAACATGTGACATGTACAAAGTACAGTATATATATATTGCTTGCAGGAACATATTTAAATCCCTGATTGTGATCTCCCATTAATCGCAAATGTACCTTGTCCCTTTGGTATGATACCATGAAATGGTTCAATGTTTATATCAAGCATGATACAGTATCTCTGCATTAAGGTTTAGTGGAATTAAAAAAGATAAAATTCCCAAACGTTGAGATGATCTTTTTGATAAACTCTATAACAATGATTGTTATTGGATGTTATTCTCTCTCATGTGTATGAATCAGATTACCTTACCCATTTTGTGGGGCTGCTTCACCATATAACTGATGGCTGATGTACAAGGCTTTATATTGATGACGTGCTTAACGTAATAACCAATTAATTTCACAACTAATAGTAATATAACAATGTTACGGCTGCAGCCGTTTGCGCTGTGTTTTCAGGAAGGCAAGGCTCCACCCCCTAAGTAAGGCCGACACCCCCACTTTCAACGACGACGCCCACGACACTGATTGGTGAAAACCTGGAAGCTGACCACCAACCACTGGCCGTCAATCAGAAGAGAAGCATAAAAAGGAAGCAAACCCAAGAAACTGGGCGAGAGATGGTTCGGTGTGAACAGCTCGCCCTGTGTGTGTGTGAACATTTGAACATTTGAATATTTGAGCATTTGGAACCCTGTGAGCGACGTTCCTATTTTGTGTCGAGTAACATTAAGTTAAACATTCAGAGAGAGATTGTTTAAACTTTGGTTGTTGTTACTTTGTTTGTAGATGCCTCTTGTGTTTTAAAGAGTGCCATTTTTGTTACTTTGTTTGGAGTGCCTCTTGTTTTATGAAGAGTGCTATTTTGTTTAGTTTGGTTTGTCACATTTAGAAATTCCGCATTTGCGCGCCCTTAGTTTGGTATAGCCCTTTTGTTTTGTTTTGATAAATGAAAATTTAAGTTATTGTTAATTAAAAATCCTTTTACTTTACCATTTTCAATCTGGTTGTGTTACTCCTTTTTTCTTATAACGAGCTAGGTCGCAACAAACAATTATTGATAATATCTAATTTTTCCCAGAAAATTATAAAAATTCATGCAACTGTAAAAAACATCCAGGGATATGATAATAAACCTCCTAGTTAACCTTTCTCCAATACATGGAAGCAGATGAAGTGGGAGCAGGACCAGCCCATGTGGTAAGGCACCAATAATTGAACCCCACAGTCGGTACTGTACAATGTCGTCGTCTGTACGGATCCAATTACCATGAGAAATAAAAGATGTCGTCCCTGAAGCGGAGACGGAACCAGCAAAACGTATTATACTCAATCAACAAACTGGCTTTTAAATGAAGATGTCAATGGCAGCAGAATGACTGGCTGGCAGACGGATCTTTATAAGTTAACCTTTTAATTGCAATCAAACATTATAGGATTCTTTCTTTCTTTCTTTCTTTCTTTCTTTCTTTCTTTCTTTCTTTCTTTCTTTCTTTCTTTCTTTCTTTCTTTCCGTCCTTCCTTCCTTCCTTTGATAGAAGTGCTAATATAACATTTAGGGATTCCACAGGAGTCCCGCAGCCATTCCCCTTAGATTTGTGCAATAGCTGTGATGCGCCGGCGATGGAACTGTTTGAATATAAAAAGAAACGGTTGCGGGTGGTGAGGCTAAGAAATCAATGTGAGTTAGGCCACTTAAGTGATGTGCCCAGGGTGCATAATGAACACATACAGTGCTGTGGGAAAGTCACACTGTTGGGGGGAGAAAGAGCACTGATTGCCTCTGTCGGTCATCATTTCAGTGTTGACCTCTGTTCAAGTATGAGCTGGCTGCAGCTCTGCAATCATGCATCATATTGTGCGGTTTCTTAGTTGAAGGAGGGCAAACGTTATTAGATTATGAATGTTATTTATGTGTGAACATAATGTGCTTCAAGACAACTACAGCTGCACATTCATAACTCATGTTTTGATGTGTGTTTTTGCCGTCCCGGGTTGAGAGAGTAGCAGGGGCAGGATTTGTGTTTGCAAACTGAGCCCCACACACGCTGGTGTCCCACTGTGCAGGTAAAAGGGCCCCTTGTATTCATGCGCAAAAATGTTGTGCATAATGTGATTATGGTCTCAGCGGAGATGGAATTGGAAGCACATCATGCCATTATTAGACACTGCAATGCCAAGCCAGAGAGGTTTTGTTGACTGCAAAGCAAAGTGTTCATTGCTTTGTTCACCTCAGCATCTCCCTTCTGCTGAAGATCCCACGAGGGAGCTGCAGGTGCCTCTTGATCCCAGCCTTGCTGCTCCTGCTCCTCTCTGTGCCGCCTGTCAGAATGACACTGGCTCCTTGTTCCCTCCGCTGCGCCCAGTTTGTTTTTGGCATTGGCTTAATAAAGCCTCCCTCACTGTATCCATCTCACACCTAATCTGAGTCTGCGGTTGAGCCTGCTGTGCCTGAAACGCCGCTTAGGTTCTCCCTGCTCATAATAAATTTAAAGTGGAGTGACTAAAATGGCCTGGAGAGAAATAAATTGAATTTACACACTCACAGTTCATGCAAATTAATCTGTTTATAAAGTGCAAAGTGGAACACCGACTGAAAGTTAAACTTCCCAGTGTACAAATATATCAGATGATTCCAGCAGGTATTGATCATCAGCTAATTGTCAAAGCTTATCAACTGTAATGATGCATGACAGCTTTGTAAGTCTCCACATGCAGAACTTGCCTGGGTTTGTAGTAATTAGCTTAATAGTTTATATAAAGGGTTACAAAGATCAAAAGAGACGACATTTTGTTACCTTAGAAATCAGTTTGTGGGGTAATAGATTACATGAAAAGGAAGGTTGAGCAGGACGTCCGTCAATCAGAAGGATCCCGGTTCAACCCTCATCTTCTTCAGAGGCTGAGTGACAGACTGAAACCCTCCAGCTGCTCCTGATGGCTTCGCTATCACTGTATTAATGTGTTGTTAAGTGCTTTGAGTGTCTGATAGACTAGAAAAGCACAAGATAAATGCAGTCCATTTATCATTAATGAGATGCGATAGTTCCTCCTGCAATGTATTGTAACCGGGGGAAGTTTAAACTGCAGCAACTCCAATCAGTTTCACCCATTTGGCGTTTGTCTTTGCCAACAGGTGCTGAAAGTTCCAGTATGTTGGATCTAGTGATATCTAGTGATGTCACCACGCCCACAGGGAGCCCTATGGTGGCCTGCATGTTCATTCAGGTATCATCTTTATCAAAATTAAACTGAAACTTTTCACAACCCCAAAATTGTTGACCAGCAACCACTTATTCAGACTCAAATACTTTATAGATCCCCAGAGGAACATTACTTTGCTGGCGTACTGGTACTTATACACAGTTAGGAACAACATAATAATTATAGTAGTCTCATGTGGTTCATGCTTGTTATGATCTGAAGAACAGACTTCACAGAACCACTCAAACAAACGCGTTAACGTACTGAATAATGAAATAGTTCTGAGGAAGACGCTCTGTCATCGGACGCTCTCATCACAGGAGACAGCTGATTGTGATGAGGTCCGCCCACGACATGTCCCAGGTCCGTCCTCTGTCATTCATTATGTAACACGCTGTCAGTGCGGAGGGGAAGTGTTACCGTTTTGGACAGAGATCTCTGTGTTCGGTGGTGGGAAGCTTTCCTTTAGGGAATGTGGCTGTTTTTTTTGTTTATTTCTCATATTGTGGTGGGAAAGTGGGCAGAGCAGCTCTGAGCTTTGACCTTGCCAGAGGCCATCACATCCCCTCTGCATCTGGATATCTGCTGCTTTCAACATAGTCCATGTTGTGTTTTTTTTTTTTATTATTATTTGAATGGACTTCAGATCTGATACGAGCGTAGACGGATGGATTTTTCAATTTGAAGTTAATATACTTTATTTATCCCGGGATCAAGGGGAATTATTTTCCCTGCATACGAACCATCTGTCGGTCGTGAACATGAGAGCGGCGGGCAGACGGCCAATTAGCAGCACCCAGGGAGCGGTTGAAGGTTAGGTGCCTTGCTCAAGAGCACTCGACGGATATCCCCTCCATGAAATCTCCTCCTCTGCATCCGTCTCTGCTCCGTGGACTCAGCTCTCCCTTGTTGATTTCCTCCTCCTCTGCATCCTTTGTGTGTCCTATAAATGTCTGAGGGACTTTCCCTTTTGGTGGTAGCTATGATGGTCGGCCAGCTTCAGCGATTAGCTGGTCACTGGGGTAAATAACAAGACCGTGGGGTTGCTGTGCAAACGCAGTGAGCATCAAACAGAAAACAAATCAAGCTTAGTTAGAAGTTTACTAAAAATCTAATAAATAATCTGAGTCTTGCATTCATGACATCATGTTTGTAACAACCTCTTCAATTTTCTAATAAGTTGGCCTGATCAAAAACTGTAGCTTTCACTGATGAATTCTGCCAGAGGGAATCGTCCCTTCAGCAGCCAAGAAATAAGAAGCCTGTCGCTTAAATCAAAGACCTGTCTCAAATGTCACAAAGACGTAAGCTTGGCTAAGGTTGACGTTGGCTCAGTAAACAGAAAGAAAACAGTTTTACTTCTCTCTCATAAACCGTCGTTTTGAGGGACTCCAACATGCCGGCATGTTGCTGCACATCTGGCCAGCTGCCAGGACACTCAGTGGGCAACATCAGTATAATTGTCATGGTGTTTTAATCACAAGACAGTAAAGGGGGACTTCCCCACTAAAGACTCTGCACTTGACCAGTTTAGATTATTTATCGGAAATTACATCCTAAGACGTCCATGCACCGATGGGCAGCTTGATTCGATTTTGTTTTACTTGATTAAAGGGAACATGCAACATTTGTCTGTGGGTTTTTGTTCTGCTGCCGGCAGCCGGCGACATCCATTTCCTCTTAAAAAAAAAAAAAAAGAAAAAGAAGTCCAATCAATATTTAATTGCCTTCACCGTTGTGTAAGATGTCTTAAGTTGCCTTCAAGTGCACAGCAAAGACGTTTTTTGTTCTGGACATCAGCTCTCCTCCAAAGTGACAACGGATCTGAAGGCAGAGCAGTCAGTCATTATTATGCAGTCACTTCTCATCAGCACATCCATCTCTCAGTTGGATGATGTAACGGGATAAGAAGAGGAGGGTGATTCTTTTTTGCACAATGGCATTTAATTGAAATCAGGTAGGCATGTGAAAAACGTGCCGTTTGTATGCGTTTCATTCATTTTGAACAAGCTGCAGGATGAAAGTGTCCCGATTGTTGCATACAGTATGTGAGGCTGCAGCTCCGGCTGCAAGCAATGACATCTAACTACAACCAGCAATTCAGGTAACAGCTTTGTGATCAATAAAACACATATTGTGGCTGAAGGGGGAAGGGGGGGGTTGAGGTGGAAGGCACTTTCATTGTAATGGTTACATGTTCTGTGAAACATTGCAGGGATCCTATAGTGCGACACTTCATCAGTTCTGCTTCTCAAACGGAATCATTTCCTCCCTCAGCGACGCAGTCAAGCGGCAACATGTTGCTCCGTCTCTGAGTCCCATGTGCAATATTTTATAACCTTCTGACCTCGACTTGTTGACCTAAGCACTCGACACCTGAAGTGTTTCTTTGCTTAGATACGATCGAGGATGACAGACTGAATTCTTACGAAGATAAACTGCTTTCTAGAAATAGTTTAAACCTGAAATAAAGGTACGATTTGGTGCTTGAGCTTCATATTTCACAAACCAAACCACCCCTACTGTAAGAATGGGGAAGTATTTAGCGTGAACTGGAGTCACTTCACGTTCCAACACTGGTCGAGAGCTTCTGGTAGAGACTGAAAGAATTAAACTGCTGCAGCTAAAATAAGTGTCCTCCATTGGGTGGACAGTCTGTGCTGCTGCTACCATACAAAGCTGATGGATTGTCCCATTTCCCCTGCGGCCGCCGCCTGCTTCAGAGCCCTGGAGAGAGATGGTTAGCCCTGTGGTACGGTCGCGGCTTCTTGCACTAGTTACTCAGTATCCAGTGCACAGCAGTTCGGGGTCGTGCACGTAGTGTGTATTAAGTTTTCAGAGCTGAAACAGACACTATGACAGCAGGGAGAGTCAACCAGAGCAGCAGAACAATGAGCTGGAACCCACCAAAAACACGAGTTGAGCTGCAGAGTCTGGCGATAATCCTCTCTAGTTTCATCATTCGACTCTCTGATATTAAACACTGACATTTTTTGATACTCTGTTATTATAAAGAATATCCATTATAGCCACTTTAAAAAACCTCTCTTTCTACGGGGACGGCACATTAAAAGATAAAAACCACTGTAAAAACCACATTTGTTGAAGCCCATAAATGAAGAGTCCTTTATTTTCATTAACTGATAAGTGACAGCTGCATCATGCAGACGAACAAAAAGAGTTTTTTTTCTCTCCCCTCTCTCCCTCTCGGGAGAGTGTCGTCTCGCCTTCGCCGTGTTATAAAGCTGCCCCGGAAATCCCTGCTATGCTGATGAGGGTTTAAAAAAGAAATAGCTCATATAATGGGGTGATCCTGGGTGACTTATCCAAATCCCTCACTCATCTTCTTTTATTGCTGTTCACTTTGTCCCCTGTGGCCGCTGTACACACTGAGTGTGAGCGACGCTGGAGGAATCCTCAGTGCGCTGCCTGTTAATTTGATCTGCTCAGGTTAGGTCTCAAAGACGTAGACGGCCACTGGTCATTATTTTGAATTTGTGTACAGTCCATAGAGTGTTAAAGTCCCCCTGCAGCCTCCTCCGGTTGATGACGCTGTGCAGCTCATTGGACGTCTCAGTATAAGATGATACAACTTTAAGCAGGATTTGTGATGTCACAAATGGAGTCGTATGGAAGCCAATAGGCGTTTTTTCACGTGTGAATGTGATCAAATTCTAAGTGAAAGGTTCTTATCCTGCTCCAATATTCAGCATCTGGTAGTAGTAGATGTGCGGAGGGCAGTTCTTTTACTTATATAATATATCCCTAAATTAATGAATTCATCAGGAGGTTTGAGTGACAGGTGACACATGACTGTTCTTGTTATAAACTTTCTGCTTCATCAGTCGATGACACGTCCGTCTGCACCCGTCATGTTCCCAGCCGGACCGATATGTTTCTGTAATTAAACTTTTTGCATGAAAGCATGAGATGGTGTTTCTGTGTGTCTCACTGTATAATGCTGTAATTTCAATAATTAAAATTTTTTTTCAACATATCTGCCTGATCCAATTTAATTGTTCTTTGCATGGCCGGTGTTCCATTTTTCATCGTGGCACATCTCCGACTCGACTTTATAAATTAGGCGGATGATCCTTAATGGTGATTCAGCAACTATACGGAGGATAATTACATCGCCCCCATTATATTAATCAAATTAGGCAGCTTTTTACTTCCACTTCCCAGGCAAGTCATTGCATGAAAATTCATGTTTTAGTATGTAAATTAAATGTATGTTATGTATTATATACACCAAGAGAAAGTGTTGAACCTTCTCATGAAGTCATCTGGGCTCATGTTGAGTAACCCATCAGCTGTTTCCTGTATTTGTGGATCCTATGAGGTGGTGATGAGGGTTTCTGTATAGTTTAATTTATATATCTGTGTCTGGAATGTTATGAAATGCAGATTTGGATGTATCTGTCTTGTGGTGAAGCTTTACACGGAGCTGTATTGAGCCGGTTAGTTATAGGCGGTCAGTTTACATTGATTATTGTTGTGTTCTGGACCATCAATCCATCATATAATATGTTAAACACCTACTGTTTTGCACTTTAATGAGGAGTCTTGTTCCGCTGTAATTTGCAGCATATTGTGCTTTTCTTTTCTTTTCTGCATAATTCCTGTCATCAATTAGGACGCAGTGTTAGGCAGGATATATGTGCAGCGTTAAGCTTTATCGTCAGGAAAGTATAGCTGCAGAGGACATGATGCAAATGTTTTATAAGCCGTCACATGAGGTAACGCGATAAAATTCATCCTTTAATGCTCAGTAATTAGGAGGAAGTCTCAGCCAGCAGACAGCAGCGACGGGCTGCAAACTGATGGGGAGAAAATAAAAACGAAAAAGATTTCCACTAAAGCAGTCAAGTCTATATTTGAGGTATTACGTAAGAGCAAGAGACGCTGAACGTTCTTTAATGAACGCTTTACAGCCTTGAATATTCACTTAGAATGTCCTTTAGCCTTGAATAACATCCGAATAATACTTAAGTCTGGATGAAGATTTGAGAAAGATTTAATTGTAACCACAAGATCCGTCTTATCTGTGCATTGTACAAATATCATATTTCTTCTCCAGTGTGTGTGTGTTTGTGTGTGTGTGTGTAAGTGCCAGTATCCCTGTTTGGCTGCCTGTGTATTCGTTTTGTCTTCTAAAACAGGCCTGTTTTCAAGGTGTTCTGGAGTTCTCACAGAAAACACGACCGTCCACCGTTAGAGATGTTTGTGTAGATAAAATCGGTAAAAGGTCGAAACCTCCCCCCACTCCAGAACCACAATTAGTGCCGTTCCCGAACTCAGGGGGGGTCTCCTGAGTACCGGAACGATGCGCGTCTAATCCCTGCCCCCCTGTTTCCCACCATTAGAGTGACAGGAAACCAACAGCCTGCGTGGGAGGCCGACTCAATAGGATGCGATACGTACAGCCCAGCAGGCCGGGAGTGAAGCTGACGTAGGCAGCGGGGTTCTCTGAGATTCACTGGCACATCCTTGTGTAACCCAGTAGTGGCAAGGAATTATCAGGTGTTGTGCGACAACGCCACCTTGGTAGTGGTACACCAAGGAATAAATATTTGAGACGGTAACACCCTTTAAATCGGGCTCCCCAACAGTCACACTTGCATATGAGTCATGCATTCCCTGATACTCGCTTTATGTAGTTTATCGCGTACTCCGGTGTTATTAGATATGAAATCTATTCAATATTTTAAACCCTCTACAGCGCAGCAGGATCTGGCCCGACAAATACGGGCGTGATGAATAATTTAAAGGGAACAATTTACAAAAGGCTCGCCGGCAGCAGAGGTTGTGATGCTCGCTCTTTATGCTTCCTCAGTTGTTGTAAGGAAGCGGGAGAGACGGAGGCACGTGTGCGAGATATACGTCTGCTGTATCAGAGGACATCAAGGCCACGAAGGTGTTTGAGTCTGCAGTGAAGGGAAACACCGTAAAGTACCCGTATTACACAACGGCAATACAGTGGTTTGTTTGAGAGTAAATATTCATGAAAGCTGAGAGCAGGTTGCTACGTTGTTGTTGTTGTTGTGCAAAGATGGTCCAGAGTTTCATTCTCTCTTTTTTTTATTTGTTGGTATTTTTCATGAAATGGAATGCAGCCGCTTCAGACCAGATAATCATTATTTATGATGCAGTAATGATGCAGCAAAACAGTTTTCAAGGTGAGATGCATATTACAACATGGAGTTTATCACAGAGGGGAGAGAGAAAGCTCTGGTGGATTGACACTGCAAATCTGTAACAAAGAACTGCACTTGTCCCAAGATAAGTCACTTGGAAAGGACTCGCGGGCGATTCTCTTATGTCTTTTTTCCTCCCATTGATTTATTCACACATGGAAATGGGTGCAAAACAGTATTTCATCACAGTGATTAAAACTCGATAGAGAGTTCTCGCTTTTTGCATATTCATTTTGTCTCCCTTTGAATAATCACACATTGATTATCCACGTCCGACACCGAGGGGCCGGTCGTTACATCGTGAGACACAAGAGGAGAAGCCCACTTGTGTCTTGCAGACCCCTGAAAAGATAATTAAGTCCTTATCAGAGAGACGACGGTTGACGCGTTAAAAAATATGCTAATCACGATTTTGTTATGAATATTTAGAGATGATAAATTCTGATGTTCAACCAGGCTGCACGCCCCTTAAATACACCCCCCAATTTATTGTGTAGATGAACGAGATACAAGAAAAGAAAAAAAATCTGTATAATCCAACAGCCGTGAAATACATCGTCCCCTTGATGGGAATTACGATTTTTCCGTTCTTGTTTCATCTGTTTGAGAGAGCTGATGATTTATTATGTAATTAGTTGTCTGTCTGTTCGCAGGATAAACTGAGATTTAACTCTTTACTTGGAAGAAGAAGGAACCCGTCACAGATCTGGCAGAATGTTCCCTTTCCAGGGATGTTTATTAATTATATGATCTGTCTAGTCACAGATTTTACAGACAAGAAGGACGAGCTTCGGTCCTGGTGGAGGTCTGGTTGTAATAATCCTTTTGGACGCTGTCATGAGTTACACAGAGAAGTGTTACTTTAATTCCGTCAAGTAAAGATTAATGTCTCTCCGAGTCAACATAAAACATGAAACATTGTGAATATGAAGTCAGAACGAGGAAACTATTCACTAAACTTCCTCAGTCAAGTCGAATCGAACGAGAATAAAGAAGAAAAAAAGTGGAGGAAACAACACACAGACAGAAATAAATGAAACAGAATTAATGTAAATTAATAAAGCAGCATTTACTGTTTTAATAGCCTGAGTGGGCATTTCACCATCTGTTAGCTGAGGTGAGCCGTGCTGCAAAGGAAACAGTAATACTCGCATGTAAAATGCAAACTTCTGCCACCGGTCACACTTCAGGCGTTTGCAATTAAAAATGTGTTTATCACAGCTCCCAGTCGTTGTATTGAGAAGCATAGCAATGAGCCGCCGCCTTAATCAGACTTAGGCTGCGCTAAGAATTAAAGTATCCGGGCGAAGGATGATGGCCCGCCGCTGCTTTTCACTATTAGCTATATGACACCCGCCGAGCTGCGCGGAATAATTAAAAAAGGTTTATTAGTCATCAAGGAACTCTTAATTCTAACGCGGATGTATGGGAGCGATTTCACCTGCGATGTTCAGGCTGATTATAAAAGGAAGTGATTATATATATCAGGGGGTCATAAATAAAAGGCCCAACTACACTATATGTATAATTATACACAGTTAACATGGCAGTGATGCAAATGGAAAAAAAGAAACATAATGTCGAGGATGTAATCACATGGGACTCCAGTAATGTGATGATTTGTTCATTTCCATAACTTCAAATTGTTGTTCCTGCTTCCATTGTGTCCCATGAAAATAATAAGTAATCATGATTTTTTTTATTTGCCTTTTATGGACTTCAGTCCAGACATTTGTTTGACCTGTCAGTTTTATTTAAATGGCGCCATATCATAAGGGAAGTTATCTGAGGGGACTTTACATATAGAGTAGGTTTTATAATGTTACTTAACAAACCCCACTGAGCAGAAATCCCTTAGTTTTGACTTAGTTTCCTTCAAGGTCACGTATGTTGTACGAGCGGCGTGTCAGTGTGTGTGTGTGTGTGTGCGTGTGTGTGTGCGTGTGTGTGTCGGCCGACTATACAAATGATTGTTTTCACTTTATCCATTGGAGGATTTCTATTTTTAGACCCGTCTTTGCCACCTCACTTCGTCATGACACTCAGCAGGGTGCTTCTCTCAGCCCGTACTCTTCATTACTTTTCCTCCTCCCTGCTGTTTTTACCCTCCAGATATCTCTTCTTCTTCTTCTTCTTCTTCTTCTTCTTCTTACCTGGCTCGCGCTCGTGTTTCCCCCACACACATCTCTCACCTGCACTCCTCGGCGCTGCAACGGCGTGATTGTACGGCTGAAACTCGACGATGTCAGTTCTAATTTTAGAAACAAAAAAAGACGTTCTTTTGTTTCACTTTGAGCTATTATCATCCAGGTTGCATTAATTCAGCGTACAATTGGGACGAAAGTTAACCGAGGAAGATCCTCTCTTTCACGTCTGCTGGGGATTCGTCCAACTTCATCACTTCCAGTTTGCCCTCTGATGTCACTTCATCCGTCCGTCCTCTCTGCACACATTCTCTACCACTCCGTCTCTCAGACTGCACCCGGCTCCAAACCCACCTCCTCCCCCATCACCATGTGTTATTAAAGACTCATTTAAGAATCTTCTGGCTCTGCTGCAGGACCACCAGCTTCAGGGCCCTGGAGGATTCCATCGTATCTCCTGTTTATGAATCCACTCAAACAGCGTTACAGCACGTTGATGAGATCAAATCGCCAAACGCTTTCATGTCTTTATACGGCAATAAAAGTGATTTTCTTGCACTTGATCTCTCCTCTTCATGAAGCGTCTTGTTTTGACTTGCTATAGCTATGCTGCTTTATAAATTGCATGCTCCAACTTGTCTCACTATACTCGTTTGCATGAATTATCCAATGATGCATTAAACCAAATGATCTGCGTATTTATAATAAAATCCAGTAATGGATGATGCTTTAATTTGTGGTGTGCAGTGCAATGTATATGCATGAGGTGTAACTTTAACTTTATGTGGTTAAAGTCATGTTTAATGACATCATGAACGCCCTTCGAGGGTTTTGAGCTGACACGTTACATTAATAGCCTGGAAGGCCTTTAATGTTGCTCACATATGCATGTTTTGAATATCAAATCAATACATTTTGTGGGAGGAATAACAACAGGGGAAGTACAAGACACATTCTACTGGGCCTCAACCTGCAGCAGCGTCAGTCACGGAGGCCATGTTGCAATGCAACACAGAGGTCGTAGTTCCAGCGTGCACGCACACACATGGTTGTACAGCTACACAACCCTCAAGATCACAACTAAATGTCTAACTAAAATGAAGTCCCAACACTCAAACTGCATCTTTACAGGTGGCTCAGACCTGCAGTGGACTGACAGAATAGTCTCACTGCATGAGCAGGACACACACATACGTACACTCATTTACTAAAGTCGCTTTTGGGGCACTTACAATGACTCACACATTAATTTCCTGGAAACACAAACATACACACACACACACACGCACACACACACACACGCACACACACACACACACACACACACACACATTTAAGTGTCCTCTGCCAGAAGGAGCAAAAGTGGTTGTGACTCAGCCGCAGCTCCTTCAGCTCTTTCATCCACAGGCAGTCGACGCCAGATGTTCCAGGTTGTCACTCTTCCTTCAAGTTTGCCTCTTTACCACGATGATATACGTCGGATCCACCGTCTCTCCATCCTACATCAATCCTACTACAACACTGCAGCGGTGGTAAATGTCAGATTTACATGCAGTCTGGACAAAATGTCAAGCGGATGGGAGAACGTCGGGGTGGACCGGTATCTTCTTGACACTCACTGTGTTACTTATGAAACGGGTTTAGGCTACGCGGGGACGAGTCAGCTGATGGATGAGGTGATTATATCCTTCCTTCGCTCCACTCTGGGACAGTCCCCAGTTCCTAATTTGCAAGGGAGCAAGATGACAAGGGAAGAGACATTTCCTTTTCTTTTCTTTCCTCGCCCTCTCCTTTCCCAAGTTCCCAGTCATTTAACTAATCTTGTTTTATCCTCTTGTCGACAGGCGCGGGGCTCCGGCGGTAAAACGGACTGCAGTAGAGATAACTTGCATGGCAGGACCACGGTAATTTAATGGGAACAGATGTTTCCCCCGCTAGAGTGACAGCAGATCCTTCTCCAGCTCCCTGAAGGGAGGAGCAGACACATTACAGATGGTTGTTGCGCCTGTGGTCATCATAAGTACGGCCGAGGTTTGGACCGGGCAGGCCTGGTGGAGACACAGTATGAAGGCAGTGAAGGACGGAGGAGCCGCTGGATAAGGTCGTTGGTGTAAACTTTGATGCAGAAGAACTGCTGCAGAAGTGTGCTTGATAGAGAAAGGGAGAGGTTGTATAGAGTGTGTGTTGTCCTTGAACTAATTGTCCTGTGTTTCTATGTGTGTGTCTGAATGTATTTGGGCATCCCTGTATTCATATGTGAAATTATGTGTGGGCATTTGAGACGCAGTCGGCATCACTCAGCTCGGCCTCCGCAGACAGCGAAGGCAGAAGGCAGAGATCGACCCCGACGCTGCACATCAAACGGAGGCAACAACAAAAGTGCCTTTTCATTCTTCCCTCGTCACAGCAGACGGAGAAATCACACTCTATAGCCGGCTCCGATTCAATTCTTCCCTTTTGTGTCATGCAAAATGTGAGAACACGCCGGCTCCTCCGTAGGTCAATATCACATTTTCCCCGGCTGCAGCGGTGCTCTTCACGGTCGGGTTTGATTTCAAGATGCCTGAATTCATTGAATGCATTTTCTAATGCTCAGTCTCTACAGAGACATTACAGTTAACAAATGAAACAAATAAAAGTGCGCATGGATTCAAAGCAGTCGCTCTTTTTATTTGTTATAAGCAGGATGATGTTGGATTCCTGCAGACGATCAATCAAAAACAGCATTCACAGTAAATCCTACTGCTCTTTTCTGATGATCTACCAGCTCCGAATCACACATCCACTCATTATTTCAGCTTTTCGTACTTTGATAGTCCTGACAGTTTAGTCTCTGATTATTTCCCGGTGCCTGGAAATCCTCACATTTCAGGTAATCCATTCAAATAAACAATGATTTTGGCAATCACTCCCTGTGCTTCTGTCTCCAAACCCTGTGGGAGAAATACATTTTATTCTGGCCACATTGCACAAAAGGTGTGTTTTATCTTTTTCTTACAGTGAGCATTATGATCGTACGACACAATAAATCATGAGTCCGTTCTGTTTGTCATTGTTATCTATGTACATTCCAGCTGTCATATCTTCAAGTTACACTATTGTTATTGGCTGTAATAATATGTCGTCTACCTGCATGCTGCAACCATGATAGTAACGTCTAACTGGTCTCAGACTAATTGGCGCCCGGCTAGCAGAGCCGACGATGCAGGAAACAGTCGACTGCTCCTGTTCAGATGTTCAGTCTTAAATGAAATGTCAGATTTCTGAAGATGTTCTACTTCAGAGCAAAGTTTGAACATTTCTGAAAAAAAAACATTACACACGTCAGTGATCTGAGAATCTCGCTGTGAACAGATCAGCAGTCTCATCCAGAGTCCCGCTTAGAATAGCTGAAGCAGGTTCCCACAGTCTGCCAGCTGAGACTCGGCTCTCTGGAGCCTTCTGGTGCAGCTGGAGGCTCTGGGCCTGCAGCTGCATTGTCCTGGTGCTGGCCAGGAAGCCGGCAATGAGCTCCAGGTTCTGCAGATGCAGACGGACCATGCAGCCTTACAGCACCTGCAGCTTCTTCCACCTGACAGCAAAACCAGTGGAAAATCCTTCCAAAGTCAGAATCTGGTTGATTCCCAAAGTAAAACTTTAATTGTATATGATGATAAAAGCTGAGTTACATTCTACTGTATGTTGGCCGTCCATTATATAATGCACCCTTTCATTTCCTCCATTCATCTGCATGCATCTGTGTTCAATCATAATCTAATTTTACAATAACATGAGTCTTATTATTATTATTATTATTATCATACGCCGCATTAGGCAGTGAATTAAGCCATATTTCCTCATGTAGGTATCTATTAAAGTGATTTCCCGGACTGACATCAGAGGCCTGTGGGGAATGAAGCTGCAGGGGAAACACAATGAACCATCTTCCCTGAACAGAACCATCCAATATCAAAATATAACCACCATACGGATCGTGCCGTATGTCCCCGTCCAAATTCCTTCAATAGGTGAAAATGCAATTTATGTGCATATTAAATGCGAGATCACTCCGGGTTTCGAGAAAGAAAAGCTGTCATATTCGTAAAAAGATGTGCCAATTGGAAAGGTCACAACTGTCTATAGAGAACAAATGAGGCCGGTAATCGTTTTCGCTGCCAGGCTTCCACAGGCACATAAAAGAACAGGTGCTTGTGTGAATCTTGATGATCCCCTCTAAGTGAAATCATTGACGCACATCCAGTTCAATTAAGCAGCTATCAAGGTGAGCAAGGAGATGATTACATCGTGATGTAGAGAGTGAAAAGAAGTCCGGTGTGATTACAACATCCTGAACCACCAATCCTGCTAAAGGGAACTTTGTTAATCCTTAAAGTTTTTGCACCCTAAAACGCCCAGCTGGTAAAAAAAAATTGCCTCTGACATTTACTACGGCTGTGTGAGAGCTCACGAGCTGTTAAAACAGTGAGTACAGTTCCACCTGAAGGTCGTGCGTGGCACCGGGTGAGGAGGATTACTGGGGCTAATGGACAGTGCTCTACTTTAATGAAGAGCCCCTGTGAGGAAGCAGAAGAGTCCCAATCGACAGATTAGCCGCTCTCGTTTCAATTTCCAAAGGTGGCCAGATGCATCACATGGGGGATTTCACATCCCTGCTGACTCAGCAAAGTTGTGTATGTATGTATATATAAATATATATGAACAGTAAGTGATCAATACAGATACACTGCAGAGGTCAGGCTGGACTTCTTTTCAGTATTTGTAGTCAAAGCAACGTAAAACACAATCACCACTGTAGAGAGACAATATATCTTATAGCAAGCAATAATGTCTTGCTTCTTTCTTGTAGTAGAAAGCAAGTAAAACTGCCTGCAATGGAACAAATCACATTTATATTAGCTTTAAGTATGATGAATGTTTCTTATATTAACATCATTTCACTTTAAACTAGACAAATATGCTCTGCAAGATTTCAAAGTTTGCAGCAAAGTTTCTTTCTTGACTGGAATTCCTACGTGTGGATTGTACAGTGCAGTAAATGGATTCCAGGCTACATAAGTCAGGCGGCCTTACACACATATGGCTTATTTGAAGAGTAAAAAAAGCTGTTCTGACACCATGATTAAAAAAAAAAAAAATAATTCGGCCATTGCTTTCTTTGTATTCTGCAGAGCAGACGTGAATCGGATCGCGGGTCAAGCCCATGATGCTTAATCATTTTCTTATCAGCGGACGCTGTCAGAGCCCTGCTAAGGGACGACCCCGGAAGAAAGAGGAGAAATGAAGGACGGAGGGCAAGAGCTCAGCGACACACCTGCCTATTGACACGGGGGCTTTATTCCACCTGAAATCCCCTCCTGATTCCCACCATGTGAAGGTTAATGGGGGATAAAGCATTTTGTCATGAAGCTTGCAGCACTCTTCCTCCTGGTCTGACATCAGAGCCAACAGGCAGGACAGAAAGAATAATGTGCATCACTGCCAGCAGTCACTAGTGAACAGCTTGTCATCGTGGCCTATTTCAGAACAATATACCTGCGAGTGCCAAGCTGCGGATGCTTCCAGCACGAGGGCACAGCTTAAGATGTGTAGTGCATGTTTGTCATTGGTTACAGGCAAGATATTTCTGTGGCACGTCTTTGTAATTCCTGATTTATTAATAATCAAATCATTGCCACTCAGTGGGGAGACTGTACTGTATCAAATATGAAGAAAAACTTGGATCGTGAAATCTGTTTTGGAGATGCCCATCTCTCGTATCGCGGATGAAATGAAATACTGAAGTTGTGAAGGTCAAATTGTGGGTGTTTTTCTTTTCAGAACTCTATTTGTGATGCAGGTCGAAGAAAAGATTTTTGTCTCCAAAGGTCTTCTGAGTCATGCGGAATTGTCCATCTGCTAAACTCCCCTCCTGCTACAGGATCAAAGAAAAGCCGCACTGGTGACGACAAAAAAATGCTCCATCATGAAGCTACAATCATCTGTTCCTTTTTTTTCCAGCAGGCTCTTAGTGTTTCTTCCGAGGCGACGAACAGCCGGTGTGCAGTCCGTATAATCGACTCACAGTGATGTTGGGTTAATTAGACCTGAGCATGACAATTGGATCTCTGTTGACTTCAATATGGACTGGTAAATTGTGTAGGTTGTTGGGTCATTGTTGTACCCATATGGAACTTTATAAGCAATGTTCACTGTTGGATGAATGTTTATACAGTATTTATTGAACAACACTGCCCTCGGGTGGCGGATAGTGAGTACTGCATGCGCTGAAGAAAAATTAAAACTTTATCATACATAGGCAGAAACATCAGAAACAATGATATAATAATTAAAATAAATGTCTTGCCTTAACTGAGCATACCAATGATGTATCCAATGCTCTGAAATACTAGATGTGTCACAATCATATGACATGCTTACAGTTTATTTTCTAGGCTGAGCTTTTTGATTTTGAATGATCTCTAATATCGTTAATACAGGACGAGGGGAACTTCAGCTGAGTGTCACACAACAGCGGTGAGGTTGTGTGTTCATGTGGATACTTAATGTTAACAACTGTGAATGATCCTTCATCTGAATCTTGTACCCGATGACCCCGGACTCTTCGCTCAGGAGATCATCAAGATTTTCTAATCAATCCGTACAAACTGTATTTTCACATCTGTGTTACAAGAAACTTTTGTTACGATGTACTATGTATTTCACATATTCATTTTTTAATATGTCAAGTGGGGAATTCACTAAGAACACCTAATTAATCCAGTTAGTGCTTGAAAGTCTGGTTTAAAATGAATTAGTTTAAATATAATAATGACACATATAAACACAATACATTGGGTTTTTGTTCTGAAGCATACTTTTAAATTTTGATAGTCACATATTGTAAAGGCACCTACTGAATATCACAGGTCCTCTGATGGGTAATATAAAGCTCTGACTTGTCACACCAACACAGGACTTGTTTCGTAATCACTACGTCTGCAGGTGTTTTATTGTTAAGTTAAATGACTATAAATGTCATTTTCAAAGCATTAACGGCTATTTACTACACCTTTACGTGACCACATCTCTCTCAACTCTCATCTTATAGACACACTGCACACTTATTTGTAAGCTGTTTGCACCACTTCTTGATTGTATCCAGTTGGCAGCAGTTTGCTTCCAGTAATCGAATCGCTCCACTCGCTCAACGCAGCTTCCACAAGAGGTCAGCAAAAACAACGAGCACTTACACTAAATGATTTGTTTTCATGTCTCTGGAAAGTCAATATGAATACAGAAGATTGACTGCAGAAGCAGATTCAAGGGCCAATATTGTTTAACGGCGGTAGACAATGCCAACATTTAATCTGAGTGGTATACAACATCCTGTAGTGGCTGCAGGCTGCAGAGGCTGAACATGGCTGACCTTTAACAAAACCAGGAGCTCATATATCTGACTCATGGCACACGTTCAGATGCCTCTTCATGTTGTAGCATTTAAAATCAACACAATCTGACAGATTATCTCATCATATTATATTATTCAATGCTATCTGTGTTCACATGAACTGCCAGACTTACATAAAGGCATTTTATTTATCTTAATTGTCAATAAGTCAAATATCTGTAATAGATGTTTGCTCTTTCCTGCAGCACCTGAAGGCAGCACGACTACTTCCCAGCAGATGTCTCTACTTACTATAGACAGCATTTGTTTTTTTTAACATCTAAAGAGTTGAGTGTTCGTATTAATATAAATGTAAAACAAATTATATCCACTAAATTGACATTTTTTTCCTCTTCTAAAATACAGAAACGAGTCTGTTTGTGAAAACACGTCATTGATCGTGCATGTTTATGACAAGTGACATGGAAATAAATAAATAAAGATAATGTCATGCCTCGTATTTAAGACCCCGAGAGGATGCAGAGATGTTTCGTGTTTAAAGGCTGAACTCACGCCACACGCGTAAAATGTCAACCGGAAGAAACTAACATAGGAAAGGCAAACGATTTTTTTTCTTTTTTTTTTTTTTATAAACAGGAATGCCCTTTATCGTCCAGTGATGCGGGAATGTGAAGGATGCTGCGCGTCCACCTGATCCACTGCCTGCTCTGCTCTGCGCCCGGGGGAGGGTCTCCATGCTCCATCCTGGCTGCCATCACTCGGCTCAGCTCCGGCAGGCAGGCAAGCAGGGGGAAGCGCATCCTCAGAGACCTGCAGCAGACATGATCAGCGGGGCTACCTGAATGCATTCTTCAGCTCCGATTAGAGGCTGACAAGCTCCACTGTTTTTATGTTTGTCTCTAAAGGATACAGGCCACGTCTCGTCCGTGCAGCCGGGACACGCGCCGTCATCACCAGCCGCTGCGAGGCGAGGTCATCCGAGTACCACGGTAAGACGCAGAAAACACCCCGGAAACCGAGTCCGCCGATACGTGGCGACTCTGACTTGCTTTTTGTTCTTGCTCATTCTTTAAACATGACCCGACGTTATATTTCACCTACACAGAATTTAAAATGAGCCCACGCAGGAAGCGACGCAAAGCCTCTGATGTTATTGTCATCCAGGCTGCCATTCCTGTAGACAACATGGTCTACAGTAAATATAGGTTAGTGGAGCACATCCACACACCCTGCGACCTCCAGGCTGCTCGACAAGATTTATTTCTAACCAACATTTACTATATGTCTTCATCACGCCTGCAAGAATGCATGCTGGTATAATAATGCGATCAGATGTTTTTTGGGAGGGGACGCATTGGAAAGGCATCCTCACTGGTCCAGACAGAAAAAAACGCAAGGGGGAGGTACGTGTAGTACACATACAGTCCTGCAGGCCTGCAGGCTGCATTTCTAACAGTCACAGAGGATGCTTCAGTGTGCACCATCACTTGAGGGAATATGAGACACTGATATTCTGATGTAACAAGAAAATCCTCCAATGCATTCCACAAATAAGATAAAGTCTCTCCCACCAGCGAGACGCACAAGAAGATGTGCAGCACATGACATCGATGAGTGACGACGAGGAGTCGTAACTGTCATAATTGTTGCCTTATGGGCGACTGATGGGAATGTCATTTGTTCCTGTATGAATTATAGATGTCCCCTGTTCACCATAACCTCATTCACACTCACTTCCGTGGGTGATTAAATGGCCTATTAAAACAACCTGATGTTAATTTTAGATTTACCAGAGATGTTCTCCAGTCTGGATATCAGGCTACACAGCCCACATCTTTTCCAACGTGGGAATACATAAGCTATTGTTAGACACATGCTAATACAAATATTAATTATGGATGACTTTTCAATATTCTAAGATGGGAATTATGCTGATTAGGTTTAATGTATCAACACTGGCCTTTTTCTGTAAACTGGTTTAGCATGGCTGTAAATATTTTGGCTAATGTACATTTGTATTAAGGCCATCAGATTTGAGACTGTCATCCTAAGACGGATGCATCTAGCAGCCTTAATAATTATTACCAGAAGAAGATATCAATCAGATGACATCAATGTAAAGCCAGAAAATCCTTTTAAGGAATCAAGTGGTGATGGATGGGTTCCAACAAGCACTGGGCCAGTGTTTGATCCCTATCGCTTGTTTGTAGGAGACATCCATTTGTTTCAGATTGCTCGCGGCAGGTTGGTGGTGGCTCTTTTTTTCGACTGTTTTTTTGTCCTCTTACCTTGACAAAGATCATTGGCAGCCTAAACGTCCTCTCTTATCCTCGTCCATATCATTTTGTCTTTCTTGGTAAACACAGAAGTTCCTCCTGTGATCTTCTGGCAGTTCAGATGACCTCCTCAATGTTGACTTTATCTCCAAACTCAATCTCTCTTGTGCTTTTCTGTCTAAACCTCACCAGACGTTAAGAAAAGTGTTGACTCATCAGAAAACATCCTAACTTTTAAGAGGGTTTTGTAACAGTGGTGCAAAAGGGAAAAATCCTTTCTCCTAGAAGTGGAACAGACACTTGAGTTGGAGGAGTTGTTGCCAGGTGTTGGACTAATACACGTGGCAGGATATCAGAATTGGAAACAGAAATGTTGAGTCAACAGTCTTTTATTGTTTGTTTTGTGATGAAGGCCATCTGCTCAAAGACTCATTCACAGGTTGCCATAGATGACAGTCATAAAACTACATCCTCTGCCATTCTCTCTTCTTCTATTGTACGTTTTGTGCCCACTGCCTGTTCACAATCCTCACTTGAAGATTCACCAATCGTCAGAAGATTTTCTAATTATGTTTTATTGATTGTCGAGGTATTGTAGTGTAACTTGCTGTGAGAAGTGGAAGTGTTTTACCTGTTAGTCTGGGAAGAAAGGAGCTGTTCACTTCAGTAAGTGCTTAAAGGACCAGTTGGTGCGATTGAGTGACATCTAGTGGTCAAGTTCAAGATTGCAACCTCTCACCTTCCCTTCGGAGAACCCGTACGATCGTACAGTCGTCCAAACACGGGTTAACCAGCAGCAGCAGCAGCTTCTCATAAACAATCAGAAAGGCAACGCTCGTTGTGAAACAGTCACGGGAGCGAATCTAAACAGGATCCTGTTAATTACAACAGCAGAGTGCCGGGTCAAGCTGAAACCATAAAATTGTTTGAAATATATTTCAACTTTTTTATGTTTAATGTGATAAATGACTGAACTGCAGCAAACTGTTTGATGGCTCCTTGGTATTTAGGCCACATGTATACCGGCTCTAATGAGAGGAACAAACTTGTTACCCTTGGCTGAGCCGCAGCAGAAAGACGACTGAAGCTGTAATTGCAATGATTATTATCTCGTGTCCCCACTTTCACCTATATTGTGCCCCAGAAGTGTCATTTCGGAGTCCTCAGACTTGTGGCTGGAGATTACTCCGCTCGTCCTCAGATATGGAGGCGTAAAAATAATATTTCTCAGCTATTTCCCCTGGCGATAGCCGCTCATTTCAAAGATGGGTGTTCAGGCACTGATGTGCTCAGTAGACCAGTCAGTTGAAGTTCAATGCTTGTGCGAGGAAAAGTCTCTAGATTGCAGATCTTTGCAGGAACACTGAGGGTGTTTAAGGTCTTTGTAAGAGGCGGTGTTAGTTAACTTTTCAGCTAAGACACCGTCTCATCTCATGCTGTGAAAAGCAGACATCTGTGCAGGAATCCTAACAGGTAGATTGTGCAAATGTGCAAACACACAGATACATAATAAAGTCTGAATGCATCTTTGCTCTCTGAAGCCCCAGGTTTATTCTTCCATTATGAAACCACGGATGCCTCTTTTTTTGGTGGAAGCCATCAATATTGGATTGATATGTCAGGAAGGCAGCGTGTGAATAGCATGAATAACGTCAGACTCACTCAGAACACGAGCCGTCTGAATAGCAGCCTGTCAGATTCGTCCGTGGCTTTCAAACTCTTGCGCAATGCTTAACAAGATTAAGATAAAAAGCTGCTGAAAGACAACTTATATGACTCATTTTGTCGCTTAATTCAAAGAAGTGCTATTTAGCAGCCGTGCTCAGTGTTTCCTGTTTTGGTATGAATTAATGATTGAACCAGAGTGCCGGGGGATGAATGCCTGCTCATAAAACTTTAATGACCTGCATGTGTCCTCTCTTAGTCAATGGGATGAGCTGCACAGAGAAAGACGTGCATGCAGAATGCCCTTTTTTTTTTGGACTGAGAGGAGAATATTGGCTCCGTGTGGAAAGACCGAGATGGTTTCATAAAAAGTCTCCCACTGCACTTTTTAGGCATGTGAAATAAAGTATGAATAACTTACCCGTTTATACATTTTTAATAGCCATTATCATTCAGCTCTGGCTTTTTACCATAAATAAACATATATTACCATTAAAACAAGCTCAGCCTTGGTCTTGAAAAGTGTATTATACTTCAGTAAAGCACATTACCCTTTTAATTTATTTGTATATTTCCTACTAAATGTTCTGTTAGAACTTTCCTGTGTTCCAAAACAGCCTCTTCGTTCCAACATCCAGAGATCGGCCCCGTTATTCCCACTTCTGCCTGGTTTATACTGCGATTCATTTTTGATTGACAGACTCAGTAACGGGATTTGTGCTTTCGGGTCAGGTTAAAGGTCACATGAGCAGCGTGAATTTAGCTTGAGTCATCGTTAGATTCACATGTATGATGAATGCAGTAGAACTGCTTATATAAGAGAAGTTTTATGGAGCTTTTCGTCGTCTTCACACATCAGTGTCAACGTAGGAATCAGTGCTGCGTATCTAAGGATAACATTTAATAATAATGTGGCATTTGGAGGAACTTTGTCCAGTCTGAGAGAGTCACTAAGACAAAGGCAGGTATTGTCTACCGGAAGAGACTCCCGACCTGCATGGTGGGAAGTCCAGGATCCATCGATCCTGGGCCTCGACTAACAGTCGGTTTTACTCAGCCTTCGCTACTTTGATTTGTCCTTTTTTTTTAAGCCTCACTAATGGAAAACACGTTTTGTTTATCCAGTCCTGGGATGGGCTCAGTGCATCGGAGGAACCTGGTCCAAACAATGACAAATGCTCCTTCCAAACACTCCCAGAGACTCTGTTGTGTAACGTGCATTATGGAAATGTCTTTCTTTTAGATTGCTGTATAAAATGACCAGCATGTTACAAACAACCCACGCAGGTCTGCATGAGTGGGCGCCAACTCATTTGAATTCTATATTGCCTTGTGATATAAAGGCCTCTAGAGAATGTCTTGTTGTGTTTTGAAGGAGATACGCTCTTCATATTTCTGAGATTCCTCCCGTACTAAGAGCTCTTCACATGATGAACGAGCGAAAACACTGCAAGTATCGAAGGAGCACCTGGATGTGATATCTTGTCTTTATATCCGACTTAAGCACCAAGCAGCGTTTCTAAATGTTGTGTTGCAGGATGGAAACAGTGTTTTCCTCGCCATGTTTCAGACTGAGGGGGCCTGTCCAGATGGGTCTGCTCGGTGACTAACTCACCTCTTCTCCTTTTGCTTTCTGCTCGGGGTGCGTCACGACCGCCGAGTGTTAACAACATGGCTTTGTGTCTCACACCTGTGGGCGGTGGGACTCCAGGAGAGTGGGAGCGAGTGGGCCGGCCTTCTCTCCCAGACTCAAAGACGGCGATACAGTGACATCACAGTGAAGTCTTTGTGTAAATACAGAAGAATTTCCAACATAATTAATGCAACATTTTTTTGTTGGACAGCGTCAGAGGTTAAAGCCGCCCGTGAACACAACACACACGTTGAGTGGATTGTTTTTAATGACTTTATCCGTGTTGGAAGCAAGCAGATGTAATTTGCCACAAAGGTTTGTTGCACAGGCGACCCACTTAACCGAAAGGCAAGACGAGTTTATGAGAGCAACAGCTGGTTGCACATCTACATTTATGCACACACTCGCCCGGTTGATTTAATGCACTGCAGTGCCTCCTCTCGGACGTGTTGTTCCCAGATGCAAATGCAAACTCCCACTCTCACCTTCCTTTTGTTCTGCGGCTTCAAATTACGAGGCGAGAAACACTGAACCGGTTGAACTCTTTCACATTTGTCTCTTGTTTAATCCTCCAGGTTTGCATCATCCCATGAACGCTGATCCCGATCTGACGTCGTGACTCACCTCAAAACATCAGTCGTCCCTTCATCCAGCGTCGGTACTGAGGCTTCATAAAGGATGTGAGGCGGAAACACCCCCAATAAGCCCAAACAGGAAAAAGGAAAAGGATCACGTCGCTGCGATGGACTGACAGGTCAACCGGTACCAGATCACACCGGCTTTGCTTGGAAGTGTAAGTCTTTTATCATCCGGCCATGTTAATGTGACTCCCGACAATCAATACAAACTCAATCCATTAATGGTTAATAGTCCAATTTGTACAAAATTCTCCTTTCTAGATAAGATTAACCGGATTGGAAATCGCATCTGCAGATTGATCGCTTTAACCTGAATAATGCAGCAGGCGGCGGATGGCGGAGGAGATGAGATGCGAGACACAAACCGCGGTTGTAAATGTACTATAATGTTTTGCGGAGTGTACGACAAGTGTGTTTTTGAATGGCAGCCTTGTTGCAAAGCTTCCCGTCCTTTGTTGAATGCAGCGAGCTACAATTGAAGATGCAGCGGGGTCCTATCAGAGAGGGAGGCTTCATCCTTTTTACTGCCTCTGTGTACTGAGGATGTCTTCAATAATGGCTGCTATCTGTGAACCCAGAATCTAGACATTTATCTCCTCCGGCTCCACTCCTCTCCCCTCTCTTCACATCTCATCTCCTCTCTCATCTTTCCTCCCCTCTCTGCTGCCACACTTTACTGACATGTGTTTGTGCTCCACTTCTTTCCTTTTCTTTGGCACTTCTTCTTCTTTTTTTTTTTGTTGCGCCGTCTTTGTTCCTTCTCTCCTTGGAAACACCAAAAAAAAAAGGGGGATCTTTTATCTTTCCGTGTACACATGCCATCTATTCTGTGTCAACCACAGAAATCTGGAGGCTGAGGTTGTATTGATCTGTGCAGAATCTGAGACGTGATTGAATGCAACTTTTTTTTTTGATATGTTGTGTTCTTGTTTGAGAAGCCGACATAAAAATAACACGTACCCCCTTTTTTATCCTACGAAGTAACTGCAGTACAACTTCTATCAGCATCTTCCTCTCTTTACCACTCATCTTTTAGATTAACACTTAGCATTATTGATTCTTATGGTTCCGGATCATAAATCAGACGTTGATCCTCACTACATCTGACATGTATCCGACGTGGTGGAACACGTTGAATAATGTAGAACGCTGCTTTTTACACATCAACTGTGATTTGTATGAAAACTTAAAATCAGGATCTCAATCTTTAATTTATGAGCACATCACCTGCGAAAGGAGTGAAAGTCCCAGAAGTCTGAACTTTAGTTTGAGCGTGCTTAGATTAGCCTTTTATTTAAATATCTGCCAGCATTGACGTAGACGTGTTTCACTGCACTGTGCATGTTTAACTGTGTAATTCATTGCAGCAGAGAAAGGTCGATGTGGCAGTTTACCGTCGGCTTCTGAGGACGGTTCCATGTGGTTTTATATAGACCCTCCAGTGTTTTATAATAACCGGCTATAAACTATAATAAACCCCTGACATTATAAACTTATTCGGGCTCAATCCACACAGAACGCTCCCCCAGAATGTAAGCAGACACCGTCGAGTTTAGCTTGACTTTGAAATGAAATAACACGTCAACATGGCACACGCAGCCGTAACGTCAAGCACTTGCAGTTGGCAATGAACTCACTTGTTTGCGGATTTTTAACAGCCGCCTGTAAAAATGGCCGTAATGATCGCCAGCTGGTTCCCATTGGCACCTCATTGCAGTTCCTCTTTAAAGGTGTAAACATTTTCTTATTGCCTTAACCGTGTTTGCTCCGAGTGCGGCGTCGAGGAAAAACGATGTAAGGAAGGATTGCTGAGCGTGCGACTCGCCGCCTGCGCCGGCTGTGATGCTGAAACAAGATTACTCACAAATATATACGTGCAATTTGCTGTGTTGTAATAAAAGCTGCGGATGCAGCCGGAAACAAGGTAGCAGATTAGAGGGAAGATTAGACGGCACAGGATGAAGACGAGGAAGAATAAAGATCATGTACCAGTTGTAGATTTTAATATGCACAGTCTTAAAGGGACAGTTCACCCAGAAATAAAAAATGATACATCTTACCTGTATGTTTTTATTCATCTAGGTCATGCTGGTGTGAGTTGCAGGGGTTTGGAGATATAACAGACGTCTGCCTTCTCTCGAATACAACGAAACTGGATGGCCAAAAATACATTTGACAAAAAACGGATGGCACTGTTAGAGGTGTAGTTGGGTCAAAGAAAGTAGTTCCCACATGAAACGTCTGTGGATTATCTGGAGTAACAGAGCCATGATTGCTGGAAGGAGACATTCTGTTCTTCAAATGTTGTGCCCCTACCAAAGCAATCTAGAAGGATAAATAGCACTTTAGGTTAGCAGAGAAATATGTTTCTTATTTCAGGACGAACTGTCCCTTTAACGCTGTGTGCACATGATGATCGCTATTAAATCATAAGTTCTCCTGAATATCTTCAACACACTTCAAACCAGTATCGATGTGATGCAATGCAACACTCAACATGCTTCTGCACGGTCGGTTCATTGTGGAGTCGTTTGAGGAGCACGATGAGTTGTACTTGTGACTGATGTGTATTGCAGGTCAACAAAGGTCAAATAGGAAAAGAACTTTACGCCGACTTCATGTATCTTTCAAGCAAACTAAATCCTGATGTATTTTTCACTTTCACGAGTGTTCATCCAGCTCCATTATTTATACGAGGGGGTTTAAACGAGGTCTGGAGGTCAGCACGGAGTCATAATGATGATGCGTTATTTAACATATTGAAAAGTTCTGCACCAGTGTTTTTGCATAAAGACATTTTTTTCCTGCACTCACAGGAATTTATTTGCATTGGTTAAATCAACTAATGATCAGGTTTTTTTTTTTTTTTTTGCAAAGAGAAATCTGTCCTCCGGTCACATCCTTGAGGTTAAATCTGTATAAGATTTACCTCCTTGCGTTAGTCACCTTTGCAATGGATAATGCATCACCCTGGAATCATGTTTGACCTTAATCTCATCTCTGTTCACCACAAAAAAAAAGAAGAAGGGCTCTTTAATGTTGAATTATGCATATTTGTTCGCAAAATATTAACAGTGGCCTCGAGGTTGAACCGGCACCTTATGCATCCTGCATGTTAGCACGGCATCATGCATGGACGGGAAGAATGTCTTCTGTACTCCTGACTCAAGTGATGCAGTATAATTTAATTCACTGGGAACATTTAAACAGGTGCTGGAGGTTGAAATAATCACATTATTTTTAGTATGTTAAACAGACGGATGAGTGGAGCTCTGGAATGAATGATGCAGGAGCTGGTCGGCACGGAAACACCAATCAGACGGAAGCATCTTCTCCTTGATTAAAATGGATTTCTTAAGCAAAACCTTTTTTTTTTCATATCAGGGTCAGATCACGCCATACGCTAATTAATAATACTTAGTGAGTGGCATCAGCCGTAATGAACGGCTCGTCATAATGAGTCACGGTAATTGTTTAAAGAAGATAAATGAATTTGAAAGAATAGAATAAAAGATTAGAGTCAACACAGGAAGGGAATTTAACACACGGCAATGGATGTTGTGTCGTCGTTATTTAAGTTGCATCATCAGTTTGTTGGCCTCACTGCAAAACATATCAAAAGATAGAAATATTATACTTTCCTTACAAAGACTTCCTCTTTACTCTCAGCAGCAGGATGCAGAATGCATCGCTCTATGATTGTAATGATCTGAGTTATTTTCACTTTTCAATTCCCCTCCTCCCGTTTCCTGTTTATATGTTGCGCATGCTGTCGCTGCCAGCGGATGACGGATACACCGTGGCCTGTGCGGTGACCCATATGCAGTCCGTGCCTCGCGGCGTAGAGCTATAGGAAGGGGTCTGTGAGTGGATGTGACTTGCCCAGTGGGGTAGTGTGGGGAACAGGTGCCGACGCTGTCAGCTTGTTAACACCGGGCAGAGAATTGGCTCCGCTGACACGGTGCGGCACATATGCAACAAATAGCCTTTGGCTGTGGGACGCCTGTGCAGGCATGCATGCATGTACGATGAGATAAGGTGTGTTGTGTTATATATTGATGGGTGTTTGTTATCATATATGAGAGCAC
>CAAKHC010000027.1:0-11271 GCA_901007825.1 Macroramphosus scolopax
AGTTGGTGTGAGAGAACCTAATGTTTGCATAAAGCAAAAGATGCCTTCATTTAACCCACAATGGGGCCCACATTTGAAAACTGTATTACACAACTATTCGTTTAACAAATGTGCATTTCCAGGCTTTGTCTAAGCCAACATTTCTCTTTGTTGTTTTTCCTAGTTTGCATAAACTTAATTAGTTTCACTTGTCTGCATATGGGTAAGCACATTTAAACAAAACAAACTCCCTCCCAGAATGTTCCTATACTGTAACACCTGTATGTACATAAAATCCACGCCCCCCCCCAAAAAAAAGGAGGAACCTATAATTGGTAATTAATATTTAGAATTGTGTTTTTATATAGAGCAACAGGATCAGAGATGTAAGTTCATTTTATTGAAATAGTTTCGCTCCCTCTGTTGATATCAAGGCTGAGTGAATGTGTTCTTTGATGGATTTCTCAATAATGCAACATTTTATTTGGTTTAGAATAAATTAAGAATGGCAAGAATTCAGAGATAAATTCTAGTGTAATTTACCTGAATGTGTTCATGTAAGTTTGCTGAAACGTACTGTATTGTTTTTGTTTATAAAGTGATATTGCCACTGCATCAATAGAAATCTTCATGCTTTTCTTTGTCCTCTCTCCTTCTGTGTTTTCACCATTACTCTGATCACCATTTGTGTATGAACCTCACCCTCTGAGAACTTAAGTCCCGTTCTGTCTAAACTTAAAATATTGACCTACAGTCTTGGTCATCACCAACAGATGAAGATCAGTGATGGTTGAAGGCCTCTCAGACATTCCAAATAATTAATAAGAAAGTCTATGGAAAGACCCTTAGTTGGCAGCCCAAATTCGACTTTTGTCATTTCGGGATTTCGGCAATTTACAAGCCAAAGTAATATTTAGAAATACTGAATAAGGGGGGCACGTGTTCAGGACGCCTGAAGAAAATCGACTCTTTGAACAATGAATGTTAAAATAGCCTTAAAATGTGTGCGACTATCAGGTGCATCTATCACAAAGACTGCTCAGCTGTTTAATGTAGCAAGGGGGACAGTCTCCAGAGTCATGACTGTGTACATTAAACATGGACGAACGACATCTGCAAAAAAGAACAGTGCACACAAGTCAAGAGCAGTGAAAAGAAATAATATTGGCCACCTTCTGCTTGGTTATGTTAAAGGAAAACCCAAAGGATGCCTATGAATTTAAAGTATCAAGCTGTTAAATATGCTAATGGTTTATAATGACATAGAAGTTTTGGGGATTGACTATTTATTTTGCATGAGTAGGGATTTCTTTGTGGTGATTTGTCATTGTTCCATTCAGGGTGTTTGAAGGGGGTATGCTCCTCTGGCAAAAACTCTGTGGTGATTGCTTTTTGCTCATCCCATCTCAGCTTCACCCATGCTTCCCTTCATTGCCCAATGTGTATATTGGGGGCTCCAGTGAGTGACAATGTCTAGATTTCAAAACCTCCCCTCAACATATAGGACAATGCACAATGCTCTGTGTCTACTTTAAAAACGTGTAATAGTATACAAAGTGGGCACATTCAGAAAGTACTAAAACAGAAAGCACCAAAATTAGCAAATCTGTTAGTGTGAGTAGTCTTAAAACTGATTCAATTTTATCCACCCCACATATGAAGGTAAATATTACTAACACCTCAATATGATGCAAATTCAACAGGACAAGAAACGAACCTTGAATTTAACTCTCTAAACTATTAACAACGACTTACCAATCACAATTCTTGAAAGTTGTAATTATTTTAGGACTGCTGTGATAGCAAATGCAGTGAATAATTCGCAAATGTATATCAATTTTGTGACAATGGTACGATCGTATATATTAAAATTAATACATGAATGTGAAGAAATTACATGTATTTTATTCTTATTTGCATGACACACTTGCTGTTTGTTATTTAACATTTTTGTTTTTCAACATGCGTTCACGAAAATGACGCAACAGCGAACCCGGAATTGTAGCACCATTTGTAAACACAGCTGTGAATGCTGTTGTTAGCAAGATGGTGTACGTGTCTAACGGTGAGTGGTCTCCCGGTGCTTTGAAATGTTTTATCACCTATATAGCCAATTTGTACCTTTATTGTAAAATATAGGTAATGTAGTCTCTGAAGACATACAGTTTAAACTAAACACTTACTAACTAAGGACCATGTTGGTGACAGCGCGTTAGGCTAGATTTAGCTAACTAGCTAGTTAGCCTACATTAATCGTAGCCTTTGCTGGATCTGCATGGTAGGACTAAATACTTAATTCAACGAGTCTGTTTTAAGACTGATAGTGTCTCCTTTGTTTCCTATCATTTAATTTCAGTGGTAATTGTCGTAAGCCAGTTTATTCAGCATGCTATTTTGAACACTGACTGAATATTAGTCGATGGTTAAAGAAAAGTATAACTATGACGTGTACAGCGTTATATATTCGTGGTATGAACATTAAGGATCTCTTTTGCTCTTGTGGCCTCCGTCACCTGGTCCCTCTCCCTCTGTTTGTCGATACCAGGTCAGGTCCTGGACAGCAGGACCCAGTCACCATGGCGACTGTCCTTCCTGGTAGATCTCTTCTGGGGTGCAGTGGAGTTTTTCGGCCTGTTGTAAGTCAGTCAATAAACTCAGTATTAAACTTAGAGACTGCGATATTAAGTGTCGATTTTTAACAATGTGATCTAATCGTGAAGTATTTTAAAGGCCTAAGGTTATTTTCATATATTATATATTTGGTGATATAAATCTGCTGCCTCTCTTTATCATGCAAACACTGTCAGAGTATTAGTGTGATTGTACTGGTGTTTAGCAGATATACTGTTTTCCATGTACATATGAACAATTTATTGAAAGGTTTATCGAAATTGCATTATGGCCGACTGCAATTTTAAAATCACAGTATGAGCAGTATTTGTTCAAGGCAGATTATGTGTCAATATACCGTGGTGAATTAAACATCCGCATGATGCAGAGATGTCCTGGCCTATACATGGTATTCTACATCGTATTCTACAAACTTCAGAGAAGATTTAGTCTGTTACAGATCCCCTCAAAAAGCAGTCCATTATTTATTTCATATGGTTTTCAAGGAAAAAGAGAGTAATGATTATTGTAATGAAATTATTATAAGTAATATAAGTATTCACATTTAGTTTTTTTTTAGTTTTACAAAATAACGTTGACTATGATGCTCTTTGTCCCGTACCAGTTTTAAGACAATCGTTAACCCGGACATGACAAAAGATGGAAACAGTGGTTCGTCACGCTTCACTGATGGCAGAGGGTAAGTCCCCAGCATGAAGTAATTCCGAAACTGCAACACACACTGCATTACTGTGACACACCTTACATATGCATTGACATAAATACTGAAGGTAACCTTATTGAATGGTTCGATTGAAGTCTATGGGGTTGCATATCCCCAGGAGCTAGTTTAACTTTATTTTAAGTCATGTTTAACTGAAAGAAAAAAAGATGTTGCCATACCTTCATTTTTACCCTGACATTTCACAATGGACATATGCTATATAGCTGTATTTCTTAGAAATAACAGAAAAGCAAAGCTGTTTGTGGTAGAAGTCATTGTAGCAAGTATGACATTGTCAAGCCTACAATGTGTTGTGACTAATATGCAATAATATGCACAGCTTTACTTATGTTTGCTGGCTCACCTTAATCTTTGTGACTAACCCAAAGAACTCCCTTGAGCAGAGGCATTTTTCTGTTTTTAATAATACAAAAATCTACAATTAATGTTCTGGTTGCGTGTGGCCAGATGCATAAAGCCTGTAATACTGGCATACTTTGCCACATGTTAAATGAGCATTTTCTTAATCCAGAGGTGTCATTGAGATCAATATTCACACACGATCTTACTAACTTACAGACACACCAATTGAAACAGTCTAATATTGTTGAAAAATATCAGCAAGTACAAATTTAAAGCATTCTCCTCCCCACTTCAAATATCTGATAAGGGAAAAGGACAAGGAGAAGTCTTTTCTTTAAGCTTTTATGCCATCATTCACTCTTCTCTCTCTTTTCTGTTGCTTGTTTGTGCAGTCCTCCAGGTCCCCCTGGTGGTCGAAAGCGGATTGGAAGAATAAACTTTGGTGGGGGCCCCGGTGCTCCACCAATGGGTGGAGGAGGATGAGGAAGGTGAGGACTACAATCTTGTGTCTGAATTAAACAGTCACCAGATAAACCTCCCTTTATCGGATACATGCTAATTCTTTAGCCTGTGTCACAAAGTGAGAGAAGAAATTTTATTATTTCACTTGACGAATAACTGGATTGGTTTAACTAGTTAAGTGTCCGTTTGAGGCGTGGCCGTTGGAGCGGTTGCACATTGGGAACAGCAAATTGCTTGACTCCCAGTAGCATTGTTAGAGGGCATGTCCGTTTTTGGTAGTTGATTGGTTGAAAGGTTCTCGAGATATGCCAAGAACAGACAGGCAGAGGTTCCTCGCTTTATGGTTAATTATTTTTCAATTGTGGCTCAGACATTTGGAGATCATGTGAATATATCACTTGTCCTGTGTATTAACCTCACTTCTTCTTTAGGTAAACGCCTACACTGCATGTGTAGGCGTGGGGCCCGGGCATCGTGTCGGTACAACCTGATGAAGAATGGTGACGTCACTCTGCTGAAGCCCCTCTCCATGAGCTGCCACTGCCATGAGCAGTTTCTTGACGCCTTTCTGGGAATTCCTACAAATAGGGACCAGAGCGGCTGACACAGCAGCTGTCCACATCACTTTCTCCCCTATTCCAGTCACATGAGAGCCGTGTGTCATGGTTAGGATGATTCTTCCTAGGAATCATTACGATAGTTTCTTTTTTGTATCTTTTGGTCAGAATAAACAGTTCCTCTTGTAAAATCTGTACTATTGAGTTTTATGTGTCAAACTCTTGGCTTTTGAGTACTGCAATTATTAAGCGCATTTGGAGAGATTTGTCTCGTAGCAGAGGCACCCTTGTAATTACATTAGAAGTCAAAGAGTCTGTTTGTAACCATCATGTTTCCAAGAATGAATAATGTATCTATACAAATCTAAACATCTGAGCATGGCAAAAGCATATTAATATTTACCATTACATATGTCAGTCACCTGATAAAGATTGTTCAACAGTTACACAATGTTACTTGCATCTTGGTTTTTGATGGGGAAAAAAAAGCATCTGAACAATCATTAATTGTCAAAGTAATAATTTTAATAACTTTTCCACTATTTTTTTCTGTTCTTGAAACAACAAAAGAAACAGCCTACTTAACATGATGACTGGTATCACGTCTTTCTATCGTCTTAGGAGCTTCTCCTAGCTTTGAGTAAAATGTGTTTGGTTTTACCAAACAAAAGCAGCTCTCTCGCGCAGCATTCGGACACCGAACCGCTGCCACTCTCTCTGGTGGATCCACATTTCCTGCGTTGTATCCAGACATGCCAGCAATGCTCCCCCTTTCCACGATATCAGTCGGGGGTCCATGTCCTAGAATCAATGCACATCAATATACAGACAGAGGAGCTGTGAAAAGGATGGATAATATACTTACTGATGTAGGCTAAGTAGCAGGCAACCTTTGACATACACTTATTGGCTAGTTTCTGAGGTACAACTAGATAAAATGTATGTAGTATAATGTCAAATGTATTCTAGTTTACCTTTGGCCTTGTGATAACTTCCACGTTGTCCACAAGCCTTCTGAAGGAAGGCGGCATCTTGTTGATGATGCGGTGAAGCAGAAACTGCTGAGCACCATGAAACATAAGTCCTCCTCCCACCACCAGGATGGAGCTGTACATCTTTCGTTTGGTCTCATCTGATGCTGTCAATAAAAAACAGGGTCCGTTACATCAGGATGTCAAAGGCATAGAGAAGCATCCATCATCTGTATCCTGTCCTCTGCATTATGAAGATCATTTTTTCCAATATTCTTTACATTATTTCTTTCCATTTGTATTGTATGACCCAGTTCCAGAGTACTCTTGAGGACTGTATTTTCAATGTCTCTTAAAGTTACTTACAATGCCTACTCAATCTTACCACAGCAGTCGATGCTATGCAGTATGGCCTTATCCAAGCCCAGTGCTTTGCTCTCAAATTGGCTCATGATAGCAGTCTTCCTCGAGAGGTGAGCAGACAGTGGCTCTTCAACCTCTGCTACCCCCATTAGGCACTCCCCCTGGGCAGCCCCAAGCTCCATCTCCCCCTGCGTCCCTCCACTGCCGCAGCCCCTTGGCAGGTCTGAAAGCTCCCCAACACCTCCTTGACCACTCATATCGCCATCCAAAGCCCCACCCGGTCTGGAGAGAGCCTTCCGGTCTGAAGCAGATTTGGAGGACTGGTGTAGAAAATTGGTAAATTAAGGAACAAGGACGAGATCCAGAGAGCCATCTGCAGAAATTGGTTTTCGATCTGTGAGTTACCTGTTCTTGTTTGCTTTGTGTGGCCAGCAAATAGTGTTCATCATGAGGATCCTCTGAGTCACCTTGGGAACGGTACTGCAGCGATGTCATCTTCTGACCTACGATGCCAAATGTGGTCGGGTAGAAAAGTCCCATGGGGGCCTATCGCATGCAAATAAATGGAGCAGTGAGCATGATGGACAAAGATGATGAGACAAATGAGCACATCAGCAATTCACCACAAGATGGAGGCAGAAAAAAATAGTATAGTATATAATAGAGTATATAATAGAGTATTTCAGTGCCAATCTTAAATTAACTTGGCTTTCAACATTACGATGTGAACGACGTACCTCTAATTTCTCGTCTCCTAGGCGAATCTGATACAGAAAAGCCGGGGCTTCTGGGAATCTTGTTTGGAATTCATGATCTTGTAGTCCCGAAATGTCCTGATTTGAACCAGAGAAACATTTAGAACGAGATTCCTCTTTCCATTCTTGATATAACTTAATAACTGCCTTTACTAAAACTAGGAATACATGCCGAGGTTTTTTTGTTTTATTTGATAAATAAGTGCCAGATTTCCCCACTAATCCTTAAACACATATACACAAACCCCCACTCCCTGACCCACGCACTTGGTCTAGATGGCAGAGGGTCTCTTTTATATGTTGCAGTAGCTGACAGTCCAATCTGCTGGACAGCTGGCAGTCTCTGTAGGGAAATCCTGCCCTCTGTAGGAGCCAGAAGAAAATTCGGGTCACATCTGAGCCACCGTACGCCAAACACAACCTGCAAAGTCAACAAAGAAACATATAACACAGATGCCAATCATTGTTTTTTGTATAACAGGGAACCCTTATCTGTTTCATCATAATTGGGAGACATTAATTATTTGATGGACATGGATTTACTATAAAAAGGTTGTTACAATGTCTTTACCTTGAGTTCCGGTGGGACACCCCGTCCTCTACACAGCAGAGACTGGTCTTCTGGTCTCCTACATCCACGACACAAGCACTGCTCAACCCACTGCCAAATGTAGCACACACAGACTCCTGGTGCACGATGATTGCTACACACATACACACACACACAGGGCAGAACACAAGGTAATGGCATTATTGAAAAGCTGGATGGTTTAGTTCGCCTTTTATATGCTGAGGAGGAGGTAATAGTATAAATGTTTGTCTGTGTAATACCTGAGAAGCCCATATTAAGTAGCAGCATGTTGACAATTTCCTTAATATGCGGCCTGTTGTAGATGTCAGGAACCAATAGAATGCATCTGTAATACTGTGAAGACACAGAGTAACACTCAGAATAACACTCAGCTCAGATTGTTGTCTTGCTTGCTTTGGGATTTTGAGGACCCTTAGCAGAAGCTCCTTTATTCAATCATTTTGATTAACCTGATCATGCAACTATTCACATATTTGCAAAAAGTGACTTGAAAACCATCTCTCCTACCTTTAAGTCTTTGAGGGGAATCTCCAAATTCTTTTGAATGATGTGACTCCAGATTGTCTCGAGATTGGCAAGGACAGCAGTCAGTGAGCCTCCGGGACCGGCGTGCACGTTGAGTTGGCCTCTGACTAAGGGCCAGTGGATGTTGTAACAGTCTGATGGATTCACATAAAGGGCCTGTGTGACAGCAGGATGAAGAGGGTGAGAGGAAGAGGAAGATGAAGAAAAATTCATAAAACAGAGACAAACCGGTTGACAAAGCGGTTGTATTTCATTCAAGGTATACTCATTCACACGTGCACTGACCTCCTCTCCCACCAGATGAGGAGGATGGTGAGTCGTGTTTGACCACTTAACCCTTGAGCTGCTGTCTAGAACTGCTGGACGGATCTGACAGTTATACGACCTGGCCTAAACAAACACACACAAACACATGAAACAGGTATAGAAATAGATTCTCCCATATTCACGAATGCATTCACCATGCTTGTTCTTATACTAACAATAGATATTACATTATGCATTGACACTAGAGTCTGAGATTACAGGTGATTATCTCCCCTCACACACCTGTTCAGCAGAGACGGGAGTCCTCCGCACTCCATTGGACATCTTTTTGGACCAAATGGCCTGGTCAACCATCTTAAGACCATTCTGCCTCTGCTCAGTACTTTCTGGTTTCTGGCAGAAAGGGTGAAAAAGAAGTGTGGGTACAGAAGAAGATACCGAGAAGTATTTTGAGACAGACACTGTATCTGGTCTGAACGTACATTTAGACCCTCTCTCAACAGCCAGGCGTCTTCATATTTGGGCTGTCCACTCTGCTTGTGTCTGCGTGCTATCACATGTGGGACTGTGACCGGAAGAGTGTCCGTTGCTCGGCCAATGCGGAGCGTCCTTGAACCAGGATGGATGACAATAACAAAATCGCTTTGTATTTGCTGCAAAAGAGGAATATATATTGTATTTGAAGTGATCAGAATTAGCATTATCATGTTGTGAACACCAGACAACTAAACAGTAGAGAGCTAAAAATATGTGGACATCTGAACATTACAATTGTTGCAACTCATCTCAAAACTGTTGGATAGAGATGAGTTGTATACACAATAAGGTCACTATTTCACAATGGGCAGAAAAAAGGATGTAAACTTTGTCTCACTTCTCAATGGTAGACAGTATTTATCAAAAGTAAAATTAGCAAATGTTTGCTGCTGACAGCTTCTCAATAATCTACTTACTTTTAACGTAAATGTAAAGTAAGCAGGTTTTGAGCTTGTGGTACTTTGTACTTGAACGTGGCTTTGGTAAAAAATTAAGACTTTTCTTAAAGAAAGTATTAACTGAAAGAATAATAGTACACTCTTACCAAATATGAAAACAATGGACTGAACCATTTCCAAGTAACAGACTCATTTAACGGATACTGAGCGATTGACAGTCAACAACAGATGATATTTATTTGTCGTCTATGATTCTAGATTAGAGATATGTTTCCTGTATTATTGAAGTATGAGCACCAGGCAACACTGGACTATGTCCCTCACCTCTTGAAGGGGCTCTGGTATGGTCGGCGGAGCAATGGGTCTTTTCACCCCGCGTTGTTGCTCTCTCTCTTTCTCCTTGTCTCGTTCCTTGTCCTTCTCTCTCCCGTTCTCCTGCTCCTTCTCAGCTTGAGTCATGACCAATGACCAATCTAATCGACGGAAACGTAAGAGCTAGTGCTGTGCTGCAACCTTACGATGCTTTTGAAATATCCAAAAAGCGACCACGAATAAGTACCTTCCTCCTAAATGAAAAGTTGTCTGCACTGACTGCAGCGCGACAGACGACTTCCGTGTTTGGTCACGTGATACAAGACAGCGAGTTTGATTGGTCGGAAGCTAAGCGTGTCTTGGAAATGGCAATCGCGTACAGACGCATGGGTGGAGGTTTCTTTGGGCCCTGTACAATACTTGTGTGTCACTTACTGAAACTTACCTTCATCCTCACCTCCTACGATTAAGGGGGTCTGTTTCTACCCATAGAGTGACAAATTATTAGGGGTTAATCATAATAAAAATAAATTATAGTCCTGAATATTTATCTCCTCATTTTAATTTAGAAAGTCCTAATTTTTACTTATCATGAAGATCCAATTAAAAAACGCTTGTTTTGTTCTTCTGCTTGTATGAATGGGCTTCCAGAGTCTTCTATTGGGATGAAGGGAGGGAAAATAATCCCTTGCCTACGCCCAGTAAGAAGGCTCGTTAAAAAATGTCTGGACAAATTCATTATATAAATGAAAGTGTTCCACAAGTATATACATTTTATCCATTTCATTATTACAGCTGTGTATTTATAAACTGAAACTGTATAGTGATGTATTTGCTGCTACTGGTCTTCTTGGCTGTGGCAGAAGGCCCAGTCGGTCAACTGTCATCAGCTCACATTTGCACTATAAAACTAATCTCCACACTATAGGTGAATGTTCATCTTCAATTCATATTTAAAAATGTTTGTAAAGGATTCGAAAACTACACAAGCTCATTTCGAGCATTTACTGAGGGTTAACACGCAGAAATCACAGGTTGACATTCAAGAGGTACTTCTGGCATCAGTTTACTGTGCGCGGAAACTGGAGACCATGCAAACTACTGCACATATAGAAGCTCCAGCTGTCCAAGACCGGTTTGAGTCCAGGATGCCAGAATATGTGATGTGATAGTGGTAACCACTGAGTTCAACGTCTAGAAAATAGCGTAAGAGTTTGAGTTAACAAATTTGATTGTCCAAAGTCGGAAATATTCTAACAACATACTGTAAAATATCTAACATTAGAATAATTATTTTAATAATGTATATTCATTCATATTTATAATCATTTAACAATTTAACCTTTCAATTACAGATGTTCAAACAGAGATGTACACAGGTTCCACTGTTTCGGCCTCTCTGGAAATCATTGCCTGATGTCTGCTTTGTCTTTCTGCAGTTTCTCTTAACTTCACGGACCTCCTCCCAATGTAGGCAGTCCGTGGTCTGAAGATCACATCTGATATCTTCTTTATATCTCTCCTCAGAGTGTAAAGACTCCTGCAGAGCTCGTTGAAGCCCTTCGTCAAACAAAAACAATCTTTTCCTGCTGTTTGCCCAGCTGCACCATCAAGAACTTAGCTGGCTCACAAGCACTCTTTGCATTGTTCGCCACCATGTTGAGAATCAGGGGGTAAAAGTCATGAGCTGCATCTGTTGTGAAAGGACAGAGGAGAGAAGAGACAGACAGACAGACAGACAGACAGACAGACAGACAGACAGACAGACAGACAGACAGACAGACAGACAGACAGACAGACAGACAGACAGACAGAGATATATTTCATTGATCCAGCATTGCACCAAGCAAGTAATA
>CAAKHC010000027.1:11506-36844 GCA_901007825.1 Macroramphosus scolopax
CCGTTCTACAAATCTCTGTGTTACCCAGACAGACGGACGGACGGACGGACGGACAGACAGACAGACAGACAGACAGACAGACAGACAGACAGACAGACAGACAGACAGACAGACAGACAGACAGACAGACAGACAGAGATATATTTCATTGATCCAGCATTGCACCAAGCAAGTAATACACACTACATGTCAACACCAGAGCAAAGTATAAAATAAATACAAGACAGGTAACAAATAAATAACAAATGAAGAATAAGTGGCATGACCGAGAGTTGTATTGGAAGTCTGCGTGTACAAGGTGAACAGAAACAGAGACAGCACAGTCGCCTGTGGAGCTCCTGTAATACTCGGCAGAACACACGAAAAGAGAAATCAAGAACTGTGATTCTCACAGTACAACCAGCTCTATCCAGGAATGATTGAGCTCGCTGAAGCAGGTGGATGTCATCCACTCCCAGGTGAAGTTGGTAGGCAAATACCCTCAGAGCCATTGAGCCAACACCGATTAGGCGGGCCTGCAGCCTTGTCCTGGTGTGAGGTTTGGGTCCAGAGAGTTCACCAGGTGGGATTGAAGTATGGTGGATGAGACATCTGCTGGCTGAGAACTAAACCTGTTATAGGGACAGTTTGGCTCATTAGCACCAAATCAGTGTGACTCTCCACATCATGAAGACCTGGCCATCCTAAATCAAAACAAATAACTCTAACACATAAAACGAATGAAATAAGTAAAGAAATCGAGATATAAATGAGGGATAAGTAAACCTTTGTGACCTCCAGCATCTCCACCCAGCAGGTTGGTTGACTAAGCTCCGCCCCCCGCCGATGACCGCCCGGGTTAGTTGAGTCCGGCTGCGGTGTTTAACGGTAAGGACCTGTTTATCTCTGCTGCTCCTTCAGGCTGTAACTTACACCTCTGCAGCCACTTTGCATTTGAATCAAACGTTCATTTAGTTCCAGAAGTAGTTTTATCCTTCAGTTGTTTCCACGTTAAAATGCTTCGGCCGACAACAAAACCGAACAAACGTAGTTGGAAATAAAAGGTGTCACTTATAACGGTGCTGTAGATCTTAAATACATGTTCAAGGTCTGGTTAAATATTTGCAACACGTTTTAATCACAGACAGAAAATTGAGTCAAAATGTAGGTAACGTTAACTAGGTTAGTTAATGGAGCTGTTATACCGAGAAGAAAGAGAGAGAGAGAGAGAGAGAGAGAGAGAGAGAGAGAGAGAGTCTTCATCAGTAACATTTAATTTCAACTAAAACTTCGAGCATTGACTGCGAGCAGCTTTCTACATGTATGTTGTCTCGATTTAAAGAAGTCTGTTGCAAGACTGTCAACAGAGTTCAGTGTGACAGCTCGCTGTTAATGAGTAACTGGTTTATTGAAGTGACAGTTTTGACCTACATATCCGCTCCTGGCATGAAAGAGTGGATTGTATCTGTGGTGGTGAACAGCCATAAATATAATGATGTGGAGATAGTTTACAGCAGCCTTTGTGCTGTTGCTTTCTATAGGACAGAATTACACTGTTGGTCCTCCTGAAATGATCCTTATGAGATAAATAGACATGATTTAAGTAGTTTATCAGGTGTAATCACAAAGTGAAACTGCACCGTAGATGAGAGGTTGATCCTCAACAAGAATCACTCTGTGTTGACACATTTGATTTAAGCATTTGGTACCAGGTGAATCAAAGCTTTAGACAGGAACAGTTTGTTTCCCTCACAGGATTAAATTAACCTTGACAAATAACATATTATGTAATTTTGTTTCTAGCTGTTACTGCCAATACTTTAAAAACAGTCACTGTTATAAGGAAGTTATGAATGAGTGATTATGATACAAGAGATCGTTAATGTCGGCCAACTGGAACACACAGTTTGCAGGATTAGCTGGTCAGAAAACAAGTGAGTGTAACAGTTAGACATGCATATCTCTTACAACACCATCACATATACTAGTTCTTGTTCCAGTTTGCCCAATTTTCCTGAGAATCATATGTTTTGTTCTGATTTCCAGTGACATCTGACCAGTAAATGAAAAAAACCCTCCCAAAATCACGATGGTATCTTTGGCCATGTTAGGCCTAACTGGAGCCCGACAAGTGGTGAATGGGACTCGAGGGAGATTTAGGGCCGGCAGGTGCCTGTCAACCAGTTTGCCCGGATGTCAGTTTTCCCCAGGCACCAGCTGTCTGGGCCCTTCCTGTTCTGTCCCTTCGTCTTCCAACCATTGCAGAAACTTCAGTGCCTCAGCTGCTCAGTGGACTTCAACATCAACTACAACCAATCAGAGAACACCATCATATAGTTATGTCATTGTGGGAGCAGGGTCAGCAGGCTGCGTTCTCGCCAACCGGCTCACGGAGGATGCCCAGGAGTCGGTGATGGTGCTGGAGGCGGGGCCTAAAGACATGACGCTTGGCAGCGTACGACTCTCATGGAAGATCCACATGCCAGCTGCACTGATCTACAACCTCTGTGATGACAAGTAGAGTAGTTTAAATATTCCAGAGATATAACATGTGTATTTCTTGAAAAACGTCAAATACGACCTTAATCATTCACAGATATTTGAGATGATTAAAGTTACTCCACATCAGTCCCACCACAGCCACATAGTTGTCGTACAGAACCCAAAAGAACACAGATGTCTATTCCATTTGATCGTTTCCTTCTTTCTCATCAGATACAACTGGTACTACCACACGCTACCTCAGGCCAACATGGACAAGCGGGTGATGTACTGGCCGAGGGGTCGTGTCTGGGGCGGGTCCTCCTCACTCAATGCAATGGTGTACATCCGCGGGCATGCTGAAGACTACAACCGCTGGCAGCGAGAGGGGGCAGATGGCTGGAATTATGAGCACTGTCTGCCTTACTTCAGGAAAGCTCAGTGTCACGAGCTGGGTGAAGACAGGTACTTAACAACAATATATGGAGGTTAAAAATATGCATTCACATAGTGAGGACTTCATGCATGAATCATGCAGAACCGGGCTACATGAGCATCTCTTTCTAAATGCAGGAAATAATTGTTAACTAGAAATACTTGCTGAGAGTGCAGAACTTCTCCAAGACCACTCACACACCCTCTTATTATAAGCATCTCTTCCACTGACAGCTAGATGCAATCATATATTTTAATAGTAACTTGAATGTGGCCCGTTAACACCACATGTTCACGTTCAGAAGATGTTCTGCACTGCTTAAGTTCATATTTTACAACAACAGCATCTGACAAAATCACCAAACAAAACAGCTGTGTGATTTCAGCTAAATCAACATGTAAAATGATCTATCAGAGAGTCAGTGAATGTTACAGGATTTGACAGTTGTTTTGAAGGGCTGGAGGTGTCCTGACAGCCTTCACAGCGAGCCTCCTTGCCTTTCACTATGTTAAGTTATTGTGTGCCGTAGGTACCGCGGAGGAAGCGGCCCTCTTCATGTGTCCAGAGGGAAGACCAACCATCTCCTCCACAAGGCCTTCATTGAAGCAGGACAGCAGGCGGGATACCCCTTCACTCCTGATATGAACGGACACCAACAAGAAGGCCTAGGCTGGATGGACATGACCATTTATAAAGGTAAGAGCACCAAGAAACTACTGCAAATATAGGATCTATAAATGATTAACAAATAACCATTGGGAGCTACTGCAGTTCAGCATAGTTTGTGAACAAACAGTATATAGTCCGAATCTCATTGCCCAGTTATGTCCAGGGAAGAGGTGGAGCACAGCGAGTGCCTATCTGAGACCTGTCCTGAATCGACCCAACCTGAAGACAGAGGTGCAGTGCTTCACCACCAAGATCCTGTTTGATGGCAACCGTGCGATAGGCGTCGAATACACACAGAAAGGACAGAAGAAAAGGGTACGGACAGCAAAGTCAAAGCTGTGTGAGAGGAAATGTGTTGTTTAAGATGGTATTATTAGTATATTTTAAATTAAAACACAATACTGAGATCATTTTAAATGTCTTGTTTGTCTTCCCATGTTTGTCTCTTGGATTGTTTTGTCATTCAAGGAACCCACAAGTCATTTTTTCTCTTTACTCTCCAGGTGTTTGCAGAGAAAGAGGTGATCCTGAGCGGCGGAGCCATCAACTCCCCTCATCTTCTCATGCTGTCTGGGGTGGGAAATGCTGACGACCTGAAACAACTCGGTATCCCTGTGGTCCAACACTTACCAGGTGCACTTATAGATACACACCTTTGTTGTATGAGCATCGTCGTGTTACTAAATGTTATATTAAATGGAAGCTTAGAACCTTCATCAGCAGGAAGATCACTGTACAACTGATGCAGGGGTTATGCAGTTTTGATGATGTGCTAATGAAGAGCACAAAGACACATTAACAACTGCAAACACTTTCTCTGTATCTGCTTCTCATTTCAGGTGTTGGCAGTAACCTGCAGGATCATTTGGAGCTGTACGTGCAGCAGCACTGCACTCAGCCCATCACCCTGTACAAAGCCCAGAAACCTTTCCACATGGTCAAGATAGGCCTGGAGTGGCTCAGTCAGTTCACTGGTGAGCAATTGAACCACACATGCATATGGGATCAAATGGACTTGTTATCACCTTTAGAGACACACCAACAATCAAGACACCTGTCTGACTCTCACTTATCATGATTGTCCTCAGGTTATGGAGCAACGGCCCACTTGGAGAGCGGAGGGTTCATCCGCAGTCGACCACACGTCTCACACCCGGACATCCAGTTCCACTTCCTTCCCTCACAGGTCATCGACCATGGACGAGTTGCACCCAAGATAGAGGCGTATCAGGTGAGTGTGGTTTAGGTTCAGGGAAGAGGTTATGGAGGTTGTGCGGTGGTGGTCCAACAAAAAAATGAATATTAATAAATATTAAGTGAAGCATGTTTTGTGTACTGAATGCAGGAGTAGTCAAGAACACATGATTGCTTTACCTGCTCCACCTCAACAGCCACATTAGCACCTTCACATCCAACGTCATTAAAATAAAGCCATATAGTTCTAATAACTATTATGCTGCCATAGTTATTTATTCTTTAGGGTTGCACTCGACATGACATTAAGCTTTGAGTCGTATTTTGCTTCGGACAACAGCACAATTAATGTGATGTAATGATAGGTTCATGTCGGACCAATGAGGAGCACCAGTAAGGGCTGGATGAAGCTGAAGAGCACCAACCCTCTGGAGCACCCAATTCTTCAGCCAAATTACCTTTCCACCGGTAAGATTTAGTAAAGAAAGATACTGTATGTTCTCACATTCACTGCTGCCACTCTAAAAGGCCACATGCATTAGTGTCAAGTGTATTTCTGCAGTGTTTGGAGGGATGTTGAGAAGAAGATTTTGAAACTGATTATGAAGCTGGTTTATGGTTTTCATCATCTCTACCCTCTCAGATGTGGATGTTTTGGAGTTCAGGGACAGTGTCAAACTCTCCCGAGAGATTTTTGCCCAGAAGGCCTTCGACCCGTTCCGTGGTCCCGAAGCCCAGCCAGGTCCGCAGGTCCAATCTGATGCTGAAATCGATGCTTTTGTCCGTCAGAAGGCCGACAGCGCATACCACCCGTCCTGCACGTGCAAGATGGGCGCGCCCTCTGACCCGATGGCAGTCGTTGACTCCAACACACGCGTTCTTGGTCTTGAGAGGCTCCGTGTGGTCGACGCATCTATCATGCCAAGCATTGTTAGCGGCAACCTGAATGCTCCAACTATCATGCTGGCAGAGAAAGCTGCTGATATTATCAGAGGTCGTCCTAGTCTTGTGGACCCAGAGGTTCCAGTTTACCAGCCGCCGACATTTGACACGCAGAGATGAAGACAGAGTGAGGAGATGGAGGAAAGGCAGAGCGGCCTGATCTACTCAGCACACACAGGCAGAGGGTTTGTCAGAGGAGATGACAGGAAACCAGATCCCTGCTGTTTGCATTCATTTGCATCCATCAGCTGACATAACATAATGTATGTTTCCATCAGTTGTCATGCTGCCAACAGCTTATTGTGTTCCAGATCCGATATTGTAGTTATGAACGTCTTATTTTAAATGATCTAAACTCAGTCCTGAAGCAGATCATTGTTTACATGTCATGATGCCATGATTGTCTTCTGATGAGGCCCCAGTGGCTCACTTCCTCATGTTCTACTGTTTGCAGGGGTTAACTGAGTTAGAAGATGGAACATAAAACTGTAGGACCAAGGTAGTCAACTGATTTAAAAACAAATCCATCTGATCAGATCTTTGATTTCACTTAGAACTCTTACGAATGTCTTACGAACAAACAGCTGCACTGAACTCTGGTGAATTTAATTCTTATAAAGTCCAAATTGTGATGGGATCACACAAAAGACCCATGAGTACTTCTTTAAGCAAATATAAACAAAATTTTGCCAGTATTCTGAAAACAAAAACAAAATCTTCAATTCAGTGTCTTTTGTTTGCATGGTTTTTTTTTTCTATTTGTATTTTGAATGTTTACATTTTTAGTGATCTTTTTCATAGAATTACTGAAATGTGCAGGACTGACCAGAGCAGTTTGATGGGATATTTGTGCCTATAAGATCATTTTATCCTGATGGCAATGTGAATTCCTGCTGAAGTGTTTGTCACCTGGTCCGGCCAGGATTGATTGATGAATTTAGTAAAGTACATTTACTAGAATCAACTGAAAATTGAGTGAAGTAAATTCCCCTTTTTAAACCAGTTTATATCTTATTGCCTGGAATTGATGACTGAATGGTCGAGAAGTTTTATGGAAAATGCTCTAAAGATGATAACAAGTCCTAGATTGTAAAAGTAATATAAAGCTTTGCACGACACTGTGGAGTATAATAGCTCAGTAATTGTTTACATGCAGTGTTGTACAATGTTACTTGAATGTTTAAATCATTGATGGAATAATGTGATGATTTTAGGTTATTGTGAAAAGCATTTATTTTCTTTTTCAAGTACTGATTGTAAACCGACACTACGAACCCTGCTGACCGTGTCCCTGTGACTGTATTCAGAAGACAGGTTGAATGTTATTTCCAGCAAATTTTCAAGAGAATTGAAATGTACAAAACAGTGTTTTTGTCTGCCATCGGTACAAAATCTAAAAGGTACTAGTACTTGTGCTACAAAGTAGTTAGAGCTATAATTTTTAATTCCGTACAACAAATAGGTAGAAAGCAGAAATGTTCAAGTTCATCACTTTTTACAAATACTGTACAGATTTTAAACAATGTTATCATTTCATAAACATCTGTAAAGCAGTGGAACAGCTGGCACACACACAAACCTGGCTGTTGTTTCTTCATGTCACTGTCATTGTTTTGTTACTATGTCTTAAAATAAAACTCAGCAGTTCCTAAAGTATTGGGATAGTTGTACTGTGAATAAATCAGATTGATCTTTTTTTCTGGCTGAATCTCAGTTTCCGACATACGAGCTGCAGTCGTGCACTTTAGGGTGATTCGTTAACATTTTAAAAATGATTGGACGATGAATCAATAATAACAAAGTTATTTTCTCATAAAAAACTTTAGTTTGGCTCCCAGAAATTCTTAGCAGCTGTAATAACAGGTACCTGTTTCTGCCGTCACTGTTCCACCTGTCATCAATGTGTCGGCGCCAGAGGAGAAAGAAACCTTAACGACTTTATCAGAAGGAGGAAACATGCAGCCGCCTCTTGAGCCGGAGGACCTGGTGTTCAGAGACACCATCAAATCTTTGATCCCCACAAACACACAAAAAAACAACACAAGAAATCAACAAAACTCATGATTGTGAGACACCTGAGATGGCTAATTATTTATATGAACATAAGTCAAATGAATACTAGTTTTAATATCTTATTTGTACCGTTTTGTGAACAGGCAGCCTTCGCCACATGTTGAATAAATTCACATGTAATTGGAGAATATTTAATGTGTCGATTAATCTAAGTACCGGCTCGTATTCCTGCTATTGGTTAAATTCATCCATCTGCTTCACGACCACACCCGACATCGAACACTTTCCTCTGCATCATGTTGCATTCAAGTCTGGTACTTTATGTCACAAGTCATTGAGTACACGTCAAGACCAACTTAGAATTGGCAAAAGTTAGCAATCAATCAATGATTCATTTTTTTGGTTTCATATTTGAAGGAGCCCTTTAATTGCACGGATCAAACATGTTAACTTTTCAAAAGTATTTAAGATTAATGGACCTGAAGACCGAGTCGGAGCAAACATGCAGAGAAACAAGAAGAAATCCCCCAAAGAAAAGGGAACAGCAATCATTTTATTCCAAGCAGCAGACGGTTCTGACGTTATACGTCAGAAAATATAATCTCCCTTTTTATTCTGGTGCGTTTAACACACAGTAGACAGAACGAAGCAAATATCTTCCAGCTCTTTGTGTTCAATATTTTACTGCTCAGTTTATCTGTTGAAGAGCATCATCTGAAAACAAGCACTCAGAAGGTTCACTTCAATCTGGCTCCGGATAGGAAACCCACTGAATGTGAAGTGAGATTCATCGAGACGTTTGGTGAAGCAGTTTAACATAACATTTAACAAACATTCCTGCAGTTTGTTTTATCTTCATAACTTCAAATCAGCAGGCCTGAGGTCAGTCAATTCGGTTTCTGTGGGCCTTGTTGAGTTAGAATAACTGTGGAAACAAGTAAATAATATTGATGAATGTCCCTTTTATCTTTTATTTTCAGTGAACTTCACTGTTTACAGTTTAAAGGATTTACTGTTTGTTTCTTGGCGTCATATCATCCAGTGTCTGAAACAGAAGGATGTTCCTGAGGACAAAGTCTTTCTTCATTGATATGTGATTCCCCTCTTTGAAGCGAACTACTTACACGAGTGAACTGTGAACCGAAAGCAGCCCTGCAGTCCAGACACATCGGCTGCGATGGCTCTGAACGGGCCTCACGCTTCAACCACAGAAACTGAAATAAACCGACGAAAACAGTACATATGTATAGTTTGTGTGTGATAGGAATTAAGGAGGCTAAAATGTAAGATGAATAACCGTCAGAATGCAGCGGGGCAGATGTAGCTTTGCAAAGCCAGCTCACACACATCGTTTCTAATAGACGATGGTTCTGCTGCGGTGAGACATGAACTTCTGTTCTTTCCTCCCAGCATTCATACTGGATTTCTCACTAAATCAGTTCCTGAGTAAACTTGAAGTGATGTCATTAATGTAAGTATTCAGATGGTGACACATTTTCTGTGTTTTTGCTGTATATCGATATATGTATATGCAGTGTATAAACCAAATACTTAAAAGCTGAAAACCTAATTACCCCCACCATTACCACTATGATCCACATGTTCTATCACGTGTGTCTTTCAGCTGCTGGCAGCTGTTTCTTACAGGATATCGTTGAAAATGATTCATTTGGGCTTTGCAAAGCTACTAGGTTACTCTCGTTTTAAGATTACTATAAAATAAAAACAACTTGTCCTGAACTCCTGCTGATGATTGTTCTTCCATAGATCCTCTCCCTCCTTTCCGTTCCAACAAAGAGAAAACAAGGCACTTTGTTCTCTTATTCGTCCAAGTTTTAGATCGTCTGTCGACTGCAGAATGCACTTCAGTACAGAGATCCTCCCCGATGTCACACATTAGCATAAATTCAATTGGAAAAATCTAAATATTCCCATGTGAGCCGATGCTATAGCGACGTGATGCATATCATCTCGTCTGTTAGGTCCTCCTCACATTTCGCAGCCACGTACGACTCCTCGTCGCTGTAGTCGCGGATGCTACGGTCTCTAAGATGCGCAGTGGCAAGTGGGTCCGAGCTGATTCTCCCCGCCCCCCCAGCGGTACTCATACTCCCATTCAGCAGATTATTGGCGGCGCTTTCCATCTCATCAATGGTCATCTCGCAGGCGTCTGCAATCTCGTGTTTGGTCGCTGACACAAACTTGGGATCCCTGGCGTATTTACCCAATCCCTCTGAGATCAACGCCTGAGAACAATATAAGAACAATAATCACATTTGAGATCTGGTGAAGTGGAAAATGATTTGGTCAATTGATTCAATCTGAGACAATGTTAGACCTGCTCCTGTCCTCCATGTGATTAAAAAACGTCATTGGCTGTTACTCACAGCTTCCACCAGACTGTTGGCGCTGCCTCTCTTCTGCATGAAGCGTGAGCAGCTCTCTGCAGGCAACTGCAGACGTGAGGGAGAGTGACTGCGGCTGGGAGCTCCGTCCTGGCCGTCCGTATACCAGGAACTTCTCTTCACGGCCGTGGGAATGTTGCCGGCACTGCCAGAGCTTCTCCAGTCCACCTGAGTACACACAGACATACACAAGGGGCCACTTCTTTTAAACTACATGTTCACCCTGATTTGAACACTAATTATTAGTCAACATGATTGAGTCTTGTTCAAAATAAGTTTTATCTCATCAAGAAGCCGACCTGTATAAGTGGTGTGTAGCACGGCGAGCAGTTCCGGCTGATGGGAGAAGCAGGGGGGGTGGCCCAGGAGTGGAGCGACCGTGTAGGAGACAGGCAGTGAATTCTCCTGGCATCCAGACCAGCCACCGCCATCACCTGATGTTGGAGTTCAAAGAACATGGTGACAAAACAAACTAATTGTAACAGTGTATTTTGTGACAATATGTGGATTCTAAACACAGAAGAAAATGTGCGTGTGTGTACCTGCTGCTGCACCAGGTGCAGGGGAAGAGCTGTGCAGGATGGCGAGGGGGGAGCCTCATCCTGACTACTTCTTCTGCGAAGACACTCGAAACTGAACGTTGGTTTGTTACCTGAGAGGGCTGACAGGAACACAAGAACTATATATAAATATATTGTCATAAATAATCAAGAGAAACCATTTGTTTTACATCATAAACATTCATTGTAAACGCCCATTTGTCAGATGTGATTCAGAGGTCTGAAACACAAGATAACCGTATTCACGGTTTCAGCATAAATGACAAGATTCAGTAAATATGTGTACTATTACAATAATCTGTAGTTTGTGCTCTGACCCTGAGGTGAAGGTAAAAGCCATCTCATGGGTGACCGCCTGCTCTCCTGGTAGATCGGCTGCTGGTCATCGTCGTCGTAAACATCAGACTGGTGGTCACTGCTGGAAACCTGGAGGTCAAACACTCCATCTAAATCATGGCTGTCCTTGTTTGACAACCTGAGAGAGAAAAGATAAAAACACACAGATCTATGACAACTACAGATATTTTAAAACTTCATGAAAACCAGCATTTATAGTTATGAGCACATCTTGTCTGTTATAAACTCGGACTGATGGTACCTGTCCCTTGTGAGCATAATGTCGTCTTCGTGAAACTCCTCCCCGCTGTAGTACTCCCCTGAGCCTCGCTCCTCATCGCTGTCCCCTCCCCGCGGCTCCTCTCGACGGATGGTGGGGTAGAGTCCACTGCCACTTTCTGACCTGATATCCAAATGTCAAAGATAGAATCATTCATACATTTAAACAGTCCAATAATTAAATTGTTTGTTGACAACTAAGTTTAAGAATCTGCATATTTTGCATTCCGTTGATGTTTCTAGGCAGATAAACTGCAGTGAGGCGGTTTAATCGTGACGTCATAGATTTGCCTTTCCTCATAAGTTGTCATCACATTTGATGAAACTGACGCCTTATTTGCAAATAAGAAACTTTCATACATGATCACCAGATACAATGAGGCTGGCTCATGGTAACAACAGGCACATACCTAATGTAGGCCTCATAGTAGCGTGTCCTGCTCCAAGGAGCAGAGCGGAGAGGAGGGGAGGGGGTCAGTCAGACACACGGGGTTATATGACGAGAGGAGGGAGGGTGCGATGGCAGAAGACAAGAGAACATCAATTAAAGGGCTTCAACATAGACTTGTTACACAGGCAGGGACAGCAATGTTACTGAACAGCACAACATTTGTTTAATCAAAGAGTTTAATGTGCCATTGGGACTAGTTTTTAGTAGCAAGTAGTTTCTCTGACAACAGGGTCTGCAAAGAATCCTAACAGGGACAAAGTTTCTGTAAAGCTTTGTAACATGTTCAGTGCAAGACTCACTGTGTGCAGTCTGTCTGCTGAGAACTTATCTTACATTCTTTTAAAAAAAGTTAAAGATAAGATAAGAATGTGTCTTAAATGTGTCTTTGATTAGGACTAGTCTCTCCTGTGTAATGCAGTTTTAGGACACTGTACTAACTGGAAATGATCTGTACTGTCAACACTCACAGAGGGATTCTGGGTTCATGCTATTTGAGACTGTACAACAGTTATGGGAGGGATTTCATGCATTCATCCTTGCTTGCAACTGTATAGGTTGACGTGTTACCAACAGCAGTCCAATAGTTCAGAATTATCTTTGGGACAGGAATCAAAGACCCACAGAGGTGCACTTTGGCAATCAACAAAGATTAACATGTCTGAGAAGGGACGATGTTCAATCTGATGCAGCTGCATGATGATTTTCAATCAAACATGACAACTGTTTCATATTTTTCTCACACTTCTTTCTCATCTGTTTGAATTCAAAATGTTCTGGATATTGCAAAATATCATGAAGAGGTGGTCAGACAGGGAAAGCCGTCCAATGACTCCGCCCTACAGTGCAATAGATACGTACTTGCCTGTAATATAAATTTAAATGTTGTTGTCATGGTCATGTGTCATTATAATTTGACTCCTTGTGTACACAAAATAAGAACCACATTTTCCAGGAGCTTTCACTTCTCCAGCCCCACGCTGGTGACATGATTAATATCTGACAGGAAATCCCTTTTTGGGCTCAAGCAACTGACCTTATAGAGTGTGACTTCCAAGGCTTGCTGTACATGGACACTGGCGATCCAGTTTTTGTGGATGACGGGCGGTCTCGCCTTAAAAAACACTTCTTCTGCCTCCCATTGTTAGTGGAGAGAAGTGAGGGCACATTGGCGTTGTTGAGGTTGGCATTGGAGGGAATTGGCGATTGTTGGCAAGTGACGTTACAGTGGGAGTAATTTGACGGATGAGGGATGTGATAATGATGATTGTACTTGTTGGGCAATGAGTTCATTTCTGCTCCTCTGCCTCTGTCATTGTCGCTGGTGATTATGCCAGTTTGGGTGGGTTCACTTGAGGCACTGCAGGGAAAGGGCAGGATCTGTAGAGGACGTTGAGTGACGGTGGTTGGGTGAGACGAGCCCTGCAGATTTGCACTGGCATGGTTGACATGGTTCCCGAAAAGACCGCCGTTACGCTGCAGAGACACACGAGAAAGCAATGATGATGTCATGTCTCAAATGTGACACACGAACAGCTGCAGGCAGGTGATATAGGGCGGCGTCCCAATTGGCCAATTCATTTTGGAGACTAGGGTCAATGGTCCCGTGCAACAAGTGGTCTGCATTAAAAACCAACCCCCTACCAAATCTTTATTACTGTCATTGAACTAGATGTCTGAATTTTTGAGGGGCAGTCTTTACCCTGTAGATTTCCTCTTCATCATCTTCATTAACATTTACAAGCCCCTCCTCCTGCAGGTCACATGATATGGCTCGACGAATCTCTGGTCCAATGTCATGCAGCGTCCGCAAGCCCGCCTGCAATGAGAGCAGCCATAATACCAAACCTACCAAACATGTCTGTGTCTTCATCGTGTCTGCACAGACACAACAGCGGTTACAGAGTGTTTTTTAGGTAATCAGGGCCAATTGCTTGGAGGTTTCCAGTTTGGGTTTTATTTGCCCAGGTTATTTATTCTGTCAAGATAATCTTTGGGATACTATAGGAAGTTCTCACTGGGACTCTTTCTTAGGTAGAAAGTTGTTCAATGAAAGCAGTGTTTTCTCCCGATTCATTCCATATTCTTTATTTCAGTGGACACTTCCAACACAAAATAGCAGCTGCAAACTGTAAAAATATTACACACAGATCAGGGTACAAATTATTTCAAAACCAGAGAATATCCAGAGTATCAGCAATTCTTCTGGATTTATAGATAAAAGAAGCTTAGTTGCATCCAACCACTGATTTCTTTAGCGTACTGGAGGAGCACATATATGACATTGAACTCCAATGGACACAAGAAAGATGGCAATCAACTCACCTGTAGAGCCATGGCTGTATTTAGCCGCTCGAACGAGTGTCTTCCCACAAGACCTTGCTCTTTGCGTCTCTTGAACTTCCTGAAGTAGTCCTGTATCAGGAAGGTGGCATAGAACTTCCCCACTGTTACCTCGTCATCTGAGTGAACAGACCAGACACACCGAAGCCTCCCAGATCAACACCAGAATCCCATAACACTGATATCCTGCAGTCATCCACGTACATCTGAACACATCTGATCACTGAAGGGAGATCTTACAAAATGCAATCTAACAGAACATAAACACATCTTCCCTTTCGATCCGAGGTATCCAAGAAGAAATCTCTGAACAGTAAAACATCAAGATGAAGAACCACTGCAGCTGCAGACGCTTGTATGAACAAACAACCTGACATTTAAAATATCATGCTGTAACAACATTTGAAATCCAACCTTGCGAGACAAAAACACAAGCTAGTCCTTTAATGACATACGTAGCTGATGTCTGCTCATGACACACACGCACACGCAAACACACACACGCACACACACACAAACTGTGTGCAGCAGGTTTTAACCAGCATTCATCCACATCTGCAGCTCCTATCTCAGTTTTCTCTTATAACAAAGTTTTGTGCTGATGAGCTAATGAGCTCTGACACACAACAAGCAACAAATAACACACACATACAGACACTTGCTCATGCAAGTACATGCTATTCCTGATCCTCCAACATGCCGATGTGCAGGAGTTAATATTATATAAATGTCTGACTGCACTGAACACCAAAGAAACAGACATGCAACTGACGATTGAAATGAATCTACTCTGTTTCTACCACCAAGGCCACTGCTTCATCATCTGGTGCAGCACAAAGAAACTTTAACTTTCTAAAAGATCTCCCATAAAAACAATATGATCTGAAGCGAGAAGCACATGCAGGGAGGCAGCAGATTTCAGAGAAGCAGCAAGGGTCAAATCTACATCTCCTGTCTCGAGGGAGAATACAGAAGCTACATTGAGCCCGGGGGGAAGCTGTAACTACAAACACTATCTGCCATGCAGGGAGGCTCATCAAGCGTTGGTCTGATTCACTCAGGCAAGTGAGTTGCTGAAGCAGAATGGGGAGAGACTAAACAAGAAGATAAGATGAGGCTGTATCATGAAGCGCAGGAAATGTGTGTTTTTGCTTTCATCACCACCTTTTCTAGACCCATTTTAACTTGAGATGAACCAAGTAAAGGTGAAGAATGTCTTGGGCAGATGCTTTAAGATGGAAGCAGCAATCTCTCCAATGATTTTGAACGGATAGTATTTGGGCCTGTTTTGACAATGATCCATCTTAAAGCAACTGACACGTCCCACACGTCATCCGACACAGCCACATAGGAACGACAGAAGGCTCTGCTCAGAAAGAAAACCTTTACTTCATCACGAAAGTTATATTCAAAGACTTTAATTTGTAGGTTTTATTAGAACTTGTTGATGTGTAGCAACTTTACTAACTACATTACAGGAAGACCGTAGAAGACAAAGTCTTTGAATCTCTTATACAGATGTTCAGATGTTTAAGCAATTGATCTGCCTCATTTTGGAATGTTACACTTCACTATGAATATTTGAGCTGACACAAATCATCCCAGCAGGATTTCTTTCTGAGCAGCGCCTGGTGAAGTTTCAAAAAGAGGTATCAGTAGCTTCATGCCACCAGACTAAAACAGAACTGCCCCCAGAGAGCTCAGGCCGGCAGAAAGAGAAGAGACGAAGGCGAAGTGACTACTAAAGGTGAAGTAAGCTGTGGGAGAGAGAGGCTTGGCAGAATGCATTAAAAAAAGAGAGAGGGGTTAGACTAATGAGCACAAAGACATGCAGTTGGATATGGTTTCCTAATCAAGTTGTACCACACAAAAGCTCTAAGCTCTAATCACATGCTAGAATGAGAGAACATTCACGATAGCTTTAAACAAAAGAGTTCTTATAGTTGGGAGGGAGATTAAAATAATGTCACCCAGAAACATTCTTGTTCTCGTATTAATGAGCTCCTGTTTCTAGGTGAGAACAAAATCCAAATGATTCAACAACCTTTTAAGTTTGTGGATATAAAGAGGATGACGTGGATGTTACATCGGTTTAGATCGTTTCATGACTCACTATAATAAACTCTCTTACTTGTCTTTCTGGTCAAAACTGGTATCAACAAGATGAAACAAATGAAGACAGAACCACAAAGATACACAAAGTCTAATGTCTACTGTATAATGCCCGGTCCTAACTAGTTCTGGTCTGAGCGAGGGTAAGGCTTGAGCCTTCATGGTTCAACTGGAATAGTACAGATGCAGAAACACAGTGACGTAACCTGCAAATGATGGTGAGAAGCAAATGATGATCAATGTTTGTATTTGTGTAAGGACCACTGACCGCCTGCAGGGGGCACTACTTGATCCAGCAGCTTCATGCTGGTCCTCTTCCAGATCTTCTTGATCACAGCTCTCAGCTCCTCATTGGCTTGGTCCAGGTTACCTTGGAAACAGCAAAAAGATGGAGAAGTGAAGGAGAAGTTTTTTTTTGTACATGGCTGAAAGTAGTAATTTTCTATCTCTCTCTCTCTCTCTCTCTCTCTCTCTCTCTCTCTCTCTCTCTCTCTCTCTCTCTCTCTCTCTCTCTCTCTCTCTCATTTAGTGTGGTACATGACTGAAGAAGTAAAGTAAATAAAGTGTGATTAAGCATAAAATGGTCCCACTCATGTTCTGGCTTCTATGTAAATGAACACTGAAGACTTGTTATAGCTCCCTCTTGTGGACAATTGTTGAATGAGCATTTGGGCTTCCTGCTGATGAGGCTCTCCTCAGCCATGACTGGGAAAAAGCTCTGAGTAAGGAACTGCCGTCATATATTGAACTTATATTAACTTTACAAATACTGCATGAGCGTAACAGTTTAATTGAAGTCTTGTCATGTATTTTTGTTATTTTATAGGATTCTTGATATGACCCTGGCTACTGATTCTCTTCTGTTTCTATTTTAGTTTCTTTTGGTCGATTATATTTTCTAAATATTCTTCTAGTTCTGTGTCTTTATGGCGAATTAAACCTTCTTTTTACTCCATTGTGATATTTATGTGGGGGGAATTTCACACATCCAGAGTGGAACAGGTGTCGGTACATGGCACTGATATTTATGCTGAAGGTGAAATCTCATTTTCTGTACAGGCGAATTAGCAACGATCCATACAAATAAATTAGCTAGATATGAATATCTCTGATGAACTAGAGGTGCAGACTCACCTTCTGTCTTAATCTTGAGAGCAGTGCGGACTAGAGCGAACAACGTGGCGTTAAACATAACAGTCCCATCACTGTTCAAGGGCATGTTCATCGCCACCAGACGCTGCGATCACATACAGAAAAATAGAGCTAGAAATAGTTTATGCACCAAATACATTAGCAGAATTCAAAGTACATATTCAAACACAGGCAACAAGAGTAAATTTGCAAAAGGTTCAATGTGTCTTTGTCATTCTCAACATTCGCATATCAACTTCAACTCCTGCCTTGTATGGGCGTGTTTGTTTGGAGTACTACCTTGCAGGCCACCCGGTGAGGGCAGAGCTTGCCGAAGCCCAGCGGAGGCTGAATCCTCCTCAGCAGAGTCACCACATCAAGGTGCTTTATCCTGCCCCTGACATCAACATTACAAAATATTATATCATAGAAATGCTATACAACTGGGCATCATCTTCACTACCACCACAACCACTCTATGACTGAAGAAATACACGGATCAACCAACAGACTCCTCAGTACTCACTTGGCTTCAGGGTCATATTCAGACCAGATCCTTTTAAACTCATCCAGGTGATGGGGTCCAAGAATGGACCAATCACGAGTCAGATAGTCAAAGTTATCCATGATGACGGCTACAAACAGGTTAATGATCTGAAACCAGGACATTATATTTAATTTCATGTAGGAACAAGTCTGTGGAAGAACGTTATTGTTGCTGGATTCAATGATGTTTGAGTATTACCAGAAAAGCACAGAGCATATAAAAGGTGATGAAGTAGATGATGGCGAAGCCGCTACCACAGGTTCTCTCCTCTCCCGGGTTGTAGTCTGACTCTGAATCACAAAGCTTCCCGGGCATACAGGCCAGCATGATCAACTGCCAGGCCTCACCTGTGGCACATCTAACAGCAAACAACCGAGACGTTAATTCAGGAGCAGAAATTGTTGTTATTTTCACATGAATTTATTACCAACAAATCAAGTTATACCAACACAGACCTAAAGAGCATCAGGACTGCTTGAGGAAAGGTCTGAAAGTTATTGTTGCGGTTGATTTGTGTTCCATCCACCATGGCTATTTTCCCAAAAACCTATACAAAGACAAAAGAGGCAAGGCAATGAGATACTTGCACTGAATGTAACATATTTCCTGCAGTCACTTTTTTATTAAAACATGTTTTTACCTGCATTCCAATTACAGCATAGATGAAGAAAAGCATGGCTATCAGAAGCGCAACATAGGGGAGAGCCTGCGAGGGATAGAAGAGGATAGGCTAAGACACTGGGACAAAACAATCCACACACTGTCACCATCACCAGATCCATCTGTTACCAACCAATGAGTGGTGGCAGAAGTTACCTCACACATTTCTCTAACTCACTGTCAACTGGTAAACCTGTACATGTTCTTAGCCTGCATTCATGCCAGTACTACTGCTGTTTTATTCTTATACAGTGTCAACCAAGCACTTTACTGGCAAGTCGAACAAATGCCATCACTCCAAGAAGAATGCTTAATAACATGGATGATAAGCTTGTAAGATGCCTCTCAAAGTCTTATAAACTGCTGGTTAGTTTTTGGTTGAGTTACATAATTCTTCAGACTCACTAAAGTGTTTTTTAAACTTCCTTGCCTGTTTATCGTCTCCTCAAATGTATAAACACACTCAAACCAACCGACTCGTTGTATTATTTTTTACTAGTCAAATTAGTAATTCGCCTCTCTCACAGACTCACCTGAAAGGATTTTATAAAAGTCCACAGAAGAGTCCTAATGCCTTCCCCCCTGCTCAGCAATTTGACCAATCTCATCACTCTGAACAGGCGGAAGAAGGTGATGGAGATGCGAGCGCTGTCCTCTGTGTTCTGAAACGCAGGAGACGGAGAGTCATTGGGGGAGGAAGAGACAAAGAGTAGATGATATTCAAGCACAGCGAAACCAAGCAGTCCCACAGTCATTCCTACATGATCTTGTCAACCGTATGTATGGGTCACATGTATCAACTAACAAGCAAGACTTCCCATTTCTTATCTTTCTGTGAATTTGCAATAACAACAATCAACATGCAAGAAGAGTAACAGAGTTCTGACGTCATGCCGTGAGCAGACCTGGAGGACCTACACAAACAGCACATCCAACAGTCCAAAAACAAACAGACCAAAAGACAAACTGCAAAGTGACTTTTACAATTGAGTTCAACACCGAGATGAATCGTTTACTGGCTTGTTAGAGTGCAACCACACAAGACCTTTGACAAGAAGTGTCAAACTCAAAGCAGTGCATATGTTGGTAATCTGCATGCAGACGCTTGTGTGTTTATGGTACGTTTAAATGAAAGACAGAAGACCACACAGTGTTATCTGTTCATCTGTCTCATGCCATGCACCAAGACAGGACAATATTTCCACAGAACAAGATGTCAGCTGACCATGAGACCGACAAACATCAGGAGTCAATCAAACTCTTCACTCAATAATTGCGACCACAAAGTCAGACAGGAAGCATTTCATCTCATCAGTCAGTGAATGACAGAGTGACGACAGAAAGTTCTAGATGCTTTGACTTCTGAATGATCACAAAAGGGCACAGGCTTAGATGAAAGAGGGGGGGCTTCTTCTTACCCCTGGGTCCACTATCACCTTGACGACAGGAATGGCTGCCGACTTGAAACCGAAAGCCTAAAGTTAATCCGAGTTCTACAACCCGGCTGTACAGCACCAACCACAGGTCACGAGTCAATGCTTCTGCACACGCAGTCACATGATTATCATTACCTCTGATTAATTCAGCATCAAAGTACATTAAAAGAAAGTTCAGCAGTACCTTCAAGTGAAACACAGGCAGGAGAGAAAGAACTATATTTATACATTTAATTATATATTTTACTCTTAACTGTTCAATTTTATATAGAAAATAAACTTTGTTTTATGACAATTAAATATGTGCAAAATAAAACGCACACGTCGATTTAAGCAAAGGACGTCAGAATTCAAAATGTTTTCTTTAGTTCGCACACAGGTTTATAACTTTATAACCGGAATAAGAACAACGCCATCAGCATAAAGCTGCTCATGTAAAAGTTCTCAACGATACTCTAACACAGCGTATGTGACGCATACATGCAAAGTTGAGGGTATTCAAGGATTAAATAGTTCTGTTGACATTGACAAAGAAGAAAGGGAGGATTCACCTCTGTAAAGGAAAATGTACACAATCTTCGTTTTGTTTTATTATTGTATGTATGTATGTATGTATGTATGTATGTATGTATGTATGTATGTATGTATGTATGTATGTATGTATGTATGTATGTATGTATGTGTGTGTGTGTGTATGTATGTATGTATGTATGTGTGTGTGTATGTGTATGTATGTATGTATGTATGTATGTGTGTGTGTGTGTGTATGTGTGTGTGTGTGTGTGTGTGTGTGTGTATGTATGTTTGTTGATTACTGAGTGATACTTCAACGATATAAGAATCTATGAATTACTGGTTGAAGATTCAAGCTCTCTTCTATAGTGCATTAAGCTACTAGAGGAGCATGTCAAGAAAATTGGATGATGGATTATAATAATAATAGAAATAAAGATAAGATACAGAACAGTACGGTGCATTACAAAACCAGTTCCAGTATATTAAGCTACATGGAATAATACCTCATAATATACATGCTTTCTGTGTACAAAAATAAATGAACAATAGTTCAATACAGGTGTACAGTGTCTGCTCTACTTCAACCCTGCAGCTAACATGAAGGAGCAGCACTTGTGAAGCGGCACAAGGAGCGGCCTTGCAGTAGCAGCAGGGTACATGACAAATCAAAGGAAGTCTGCACATTCCTACATGCAAAATGTACTGTACTTGTACTGTATGTTTACAACCTGTAGTTTTCATGTGCACCATATGGGGAGTGACAAATTACAGCACAACTGAATAACTCATCATGTTAAGTCTGCCTTTACATTGTTTTTTTATAATGAGAAGTGCATTGTCATTATAAATCAATGAAACACTAAAAGATACACTTCAAAGGCCAGTTGCTGGAGTTGTAATGAACATGTTTTTATGCATGTCTTGAATCTAACTCTGATGCTAAAGCAAGGCCCTCTTTCTGAGATTACACCTGAAAATAAGGCGTGTATGTGTGATGAATGACTACTTACATTGATCTCAGTGATGGCAATGTCAACCACGCTACCCACAACAATTAAGGCATCAAACGTGTTCCATGCATCAGCAAAATAGTTCTGCAAGCATGAGTAACAAAGACACACGGAAAAGAAGAGAGAGAGAGAGAGACAACAGAGCAAGAAAGAAAAGGGAAAATAGGTAAAAAGAAGGAATTATGAAGAATGGGAAAAAAAAAACATTAAAAAGTTGTGATTTAATATAAGAGTAAGTTTGAAATACAAATGTGTCCTGCCACTGAGCCTGTGAGAGGAAGACCTGTTTAATGTCTAGAAATATCGATTCAAATCATAAAAATTGAAATTCATTTTCTCTATCTCGCTGACACAGTGACAGCCTGGAAGTAATGGCCACCACAGACGTACAACTAAACTGTTGTACGCGATTGAATAGGTCGGGAGTCATGGCTCCATATGATACATTGAACACTGTTAAGTGCTAGACGCATGTCTCTGAAAGACTTTCAGCCCACAAGCATGTATTCGGTCTATGGTGCCCATTAACCATTAATTCTACAAAAGATTCAAAAGATTTGCTTCAAGCAGAAATTGGATCAAACCACCTAAAGAAATAACATTAAATCAAGACAGGATGGAGGGAAAGGTGTGAAGGAATGAAACCAATGAGAGTGGCGGCAGCAGTGGGAGAGCAGGACGAGGGAATGACAGAGCTGTACATACTGACGTCTTTCTACCTGACTGAGAATGATGTCGACTACACTGCCAATCACCACCAGAGCATCGAAGACGTTCCAGGCGTCCCCGACATAGCCCTGAATATGGCAGCATTTACAGCCAGTGGGAGGACAGAGGAAGGAAGGAGAAGAGGAGGATGCAGGGAGAAGGTTACGGTGAGAGTAGTAGTGGGGGTGAGGATGAGGAGAAGAAGGAATAGGAGTCATAGCCAGTGAGGAGAGAGGCATCAAGGGGAATAAGAGGGGAGGAAAGCGGGACAGGAAGAGTATATAAGGGCTGGGTTAAAAAGGAAAGGGGAATGCTATCAGATAAAAACCTAAACAAATATGAACGACTGTTGGAATAAAATACAAGGGAAGATTTAAAAGGATAAACTCGGAGGAACAGTAGATGGTACATTCACATATTGTACCTAAACACAGCAATCTACAAACAAAGGTACTCACTCTGGGTTTGAAGGCGATGAGCTTGAGGATCATCTCAACAGTGAAAACGCCGGTGAAGACCATATTGAGGATGTCCATGGCATAGTTAAACAGATGAGACTGACCATGGTGCTGGAAGCAGACGATTCAGTCAAGATGCAGGACCACAAACTACATGTGCTTGTATGTTATACTGTGTATCTTTATACTTGTTATGTTTTATAAGAAGCAATTTAATTTTGAAAGTGATACCAATTATGTTGCCTGGACTCAAGAGCCTTAGTTTTAGTAGAATTAACAATCTACTATACGCTACTATAATATATTAAATGCCAGTGAAGAGCACTTACCTGTATAGCCAGACACAAGGTGTTTAGGACGATCAGGACAAACATGACGTACTCAAAGCCTGTGGAGTTGACCACGTACCAGAACTTGTACTGGTAGGGGTTTTTGGGGATGTAACGCCGTAGAGGGCGAGCTTTTAGAGCATACTCTACACACTGACGCTACAGTGGTGGTAAGGTTCGGAGGGGGACAACAGGGGAACAGGAAGAAAGACAGACAGATTAATTTGTAAGCACTACATGTTATCTTATGCAACATGATGCAGACAGTCTCAAGGCCTTATCAGTAATAAGATACATGTGTCATCACATTTTAGAACAATTGGAAATTCAAGCCATTTTGGTCAGTCGTGAAAATGATGACAAGGTGAATTGTTATAAATGAAGTAATTGATTGGAACAGGCCGCTCCTACCTGGTTCTTATCCAGCTCACAGTTCTTGTACTCTTTCTCACCCTGCTCCTGGAAGGTGACAATCACGAAACCAACAAAGATGTTCATCATGAAGAAGGCAATGATGATGATGTAGATGATGAAGAAGATGGAGATTTCAACGCGGTAGTTGTAGATGGGACCCATGTTTTCTTTGTTAGAGTCAATGGCCTTGTACAGGAGGCTGCAGGGAAACAAAACATGGTAATAAGTTAACCCCCGACTACAATACAATTCATGCTCAAGCACACATTCACCAAATTGTCCAGTGATAGAATAAAGTATTTTTCATTTAATTATCAAACATTAGACTACAGTCCAGAATCGTGCCAAACTCAAGGGAGGACTCACGTGGGCCATCCTTCAAAGGTGGAGACAGTAAAGAGAGCCATCATGGCCACGAGGACGTTATCGAAGTTGAATTCACTGTTTTGCCAAGTCCGTTCCTTCACCATCGGCATCGCAGTGTCTCCATTGTTGTAGAGAATGTAACTACCTCTGTAATTTAAAGGTGCAACTTTATCCATACAATAAATACACACACACACACACACACACACACACACACACACACACACACACACACCTACACACACCTACACACACACTGGAAACCATGAAGAATCAACAGAACTCACTTGCATTCATCCGGGCTGGACTTTGCATCATCTGTGCATCGATAAAATTTCCCCTGTGTGAGAAAAACAACAGAGGAACTCACTTGTTTTATACAAGAGGAGACAAGAAGTGTATTTGTTCAGCTGAAAGAGAGGTCAGCTGTGTGGCCACACTGATCTCACTTTACCTTGAACAGCTGCACTCCAATACAGGCAAACATGAACTGCAGCAGCGTAGTGACGATCATGATGTTGCCGATGGTCCTGATGGCAACAAACACGCACTGGACAACATGCTACAAAGGAAACACGGTTATACACCGTTAGTAGCAGGAGTGTATCCAAAGGGCAAATATATTTCAGGAGACAATCACATGAGGAACTAGACACACACAAATATCACATAACAATAGACGCTGCACCACGTTTTATCATTGTCATTCTGACCTTGAGTCCCTTGGCTCTGTTGATGGCCCTGAGCGGTCGGAGGACTCTTAAAACACGAAGGATCTTCACCACGGAGATAGCAGAAGATCTGTGGAAGACAGAGGCGTTTGATGTTCAAGGACTCAGGATACCTGATGCTCATCTACTGACCAGCTCACCAATTAATTCATTGCAGATTAAGGCCATGTCCACACCGAGACGGAACCAATCGTTTTCGTTTTCATTTCGTTTTCATTTCGTAATCGTCTCAAGAAATATGTGCGTCCAAACGAAACCACTGAAAACGCTGTAATGCTGCCACAAACTACACTAAAAACAGAGAAGAAGAATGGAGCATGCGCAAAACCCGTGCGATGAACAAACACACGAAGAAGACGAATGGCGGAAGATACAAACAAACAGACGAAGAATGACGGAAGATACCGCGGTGTATTGAAGAACATGTTGTAGCTGTTCTCCATGTCCATTTGTTGTTGACTGTGGTAGTGGAGGAGCAGTATACTTTAAATTTCTCCGTCGTGAGACATTAAAGGTTTTCTGATTCTGATTCTGATATTTTGCTGTAAAAGCCCGATCAAGCTCAATAGCTTCTGCAGCACGAACGCAGGTTGTTGGCTGGGTTAGCGCATGCGGGTTGAAGGAGAGGTGGGCTATGACGTAATCGTTTCAGGAAAGATGCGTATTGGCTTGTAAAGACGGAGACGCAAGGGTGGCGTTTTCGGATTTATTCACTCTGGGACCCGTTTTCAGAAAGTTGCGTTTTCAGGCTCCCAAAACGCGTTTCCGTTGGACGAAACGTCAAACGATCAAATACTTATGCGGATTCACCCGAATTCGTCTCCGTGTGGACATG
>CAAKHC010000033.1:10762-33002 GCA_901007825.1 Macroramphosus scolopax
CAAAATGATTCTTTTCTATTCTATTCTATTCTATTCTATTCTATTCTATTCTATTCTATTCTATTCTATTCTATTCTATTCTATTCTATTCTATTCTATTCTATTCTGTTCTATTCTATTCTATTCTATTCTATTCTATTCTATTCTATTCTATTCTATTCTATTCTATAGGACTACATTCTATTTTATGGTTTTGTATTGTGTTCTGTTCTGTTCTGTTCTGTTCTGTTCTGTTCTGTTCTGTTCTGTTCTGTTCTGTTCTGTTCTCAGTCTCCTGCACCAGATGCAGCATTGTGAGTGTCAGCAGTTTGATGAGTTTCCTGTAGTCCACTGTTGCTGTCCATCTCCCCCATTATCTTCCAGAGGACATTCCTTCAGGATTTATATCTGCCATTTCAGCTCTGTGGTCGATATTTATGAACTACTTTACTGCACATTACAGAATGTGTAGCTGACGTGCAGTTGAGTCAGGGGGGCCATCGATCCTCCCCTCTGAGCTGGTGAGCACTGAGTCCCGGTCCAAACCTTTACAGCGTTTCCAACTGGGCTCAGAGGTTGCTGTATAATGCTCCTGCTGGAGCAATAAATTTCTTCTCAGGTCTGGTACCTGCAGACAGCTCGAGGTGCCTGCTGCTGCACGCTAGTGGTGGTATGATACACTGCAGACCTTGATGTTACTCTGCAGTAGCAGGAGCAGTCGTATCACAAAGCAAGTCAATATTTATGATTTATTTGGGATATCAGGATATTTATTAAAGTATATTTAGTAAATAATCTCCTATTCTGTGTCTTAAAATCACTCATGCTGGATTCTATGCATATTAACATAATGACCAAAAGTGCCACTGTTGTTTTTATAGTGTTCATCAGTTGTTCTTCACTGAGAGGTCGGGACCCTCACAAAGGTCACAACATAGATATGAGGGGACAGAATATAATTAACAGGATAAGAAAGATTAAATTAAAGCCCGAAAAAGTTAAGGACTTATTTTATTTCTGTAGGATGATAAAAGTTAGTACCACTTGATCTGATCACAACTATTGAGCCTCTGGGTGCTTTGACAAGCGGTCACACGCTTTGTTGAATATCTATGTCACATAAACACGTCTTCAACTTCTCTGTTGATGCTGATGTATAACAATATTTGACATCAATGTTACCAGGTGTCTTGCAGTATTCTGATAAAAGTCAATAGAAGAATATTGAATACTCCGGTTTGACACTTGCTCAAGCCGCCACTGAAGGTTACAAAAGGCTAAGAGGGAAATGTTTTTCAAATAGATAAAAAGAATCACTTGGAGCTGTGACGAGTCGATCTTCTGTGGCGCCGAAAGGAGGCTCAGACAATCAACAGACTTCCTCACATACACAAGTTGTTTTTATAACGGGGTCAATGAAGGAGACTGTTGGTTCTACCAGCGGCAATCGCTGAAGGGTTCAGTGGGATCCTGGGCCCTGATATTGTTGTTGATGTCCTCCATGGTGAAAAAAAATCCTATTTCATCTAAGAGCAGACATGACTGGAGCAGCTAATGAGTCTGTGTTGCCTGGCTGTGATTGACATCCTCAGGCAGCAGCCATTTAACTGAAGATGACATTGCTAGTCATTCAGAGAGAGAGAAAGTTGTAAGAATGAGAGTAAACAAATAGTCATATTGTATTTAACGCACTGTTTATGTGTGTGAAGGAACAAGAGAGGGAGGAAGCAGGGGGTTGTGGGAACAAACATGGCTTACATTGATGGTAGTTTAATTAACGACAATGACTTTAATCAGATAACTGCCATCTGATCATTGAAGGGACTTTATTTGGTTACTGGTTCCACCACTGGAAGGATGCACAAGTGGTGGTGTAAATGGCTTCGGAGTGAGAGGGAAGTGGAAGCAATAAGCACGGGGCTGGGGAGGGGGAGTGGAGAGGGAGGGGTGGGGTGGAGGATGTGAATGCTGGAGGGTTGAGTGGGGTCACGGAGGGTAGCATGACTAGAAGAACAGGACAAGCTGCGAGGTGTTTTGAAGGAAAGGAGGAGGGCGACAGGGAAGTGGACGGATCGGAAAGAGCCGGGGGGGAGAAGGGAAGAAGGTTAAACAGTTTAGACGGGGTCAAAGGGCAAGTTCAGAAGGAAGATGACAAAACCGAAAGGAGAACACATCCCATAAGTTATGAACTTAAATATTAGCCTCTTCTCTTTGAGAAAAATTAAGGCCTTTCAAAACAGTTCAATACAGAATTGCATCAATCAAACTGAGGTTTATGGTTATTATCCAACTTGTTTAGATGAAAATTGATTTCCTCTAATGAGATATTTTCATGTGGGTGTGGAAATGAAAGCAACAAGAATTGTGGCCGGGATCACTGAATGATCGCTGGTTATTTATCAAAAACACAAGTTGTGCAGACGAACCACAGAATACTAATTCAAGATGTAGAAGAGACCCCAGATAGCGAATAATATTCTCATCCTACGACTCCAAACAACAACTCTCCCACATTGTCAACGAGCCACTTTCTGACTCCTCTTTCATACTAACGCAAAAAGACGCAGTTGGTGTCAACATGTGCTCGGCTACTCTGAAGCAGTTACGACCACAGGAAGGTATAAAAGCAGATGATGTCGATATAAACTGGACGTGGCAGACGTGATGACCCACTGTTTGTACGGACTTTACATCGTGAGACAGCAGTTTGTTTAGTTCCATTCTCAGCCGCGAGGGGAACCAGTGTTTTAAAGCAAACTTATCCAGCTTGCAGAGCAACAGCTGCCTCTGCTGACACGAGTGGTAATTACAGGAGACCGGAGCATTCAATTCTGTTGATAAGTCAGCGAGGGATCCAACCATCCTCATCACCTGACGCCCACCCGTCTGTTATCCCTCTTATCACGACCTGTTGCCTGAGTAGATGGCCTGTCTCTGACTCGTGCATATGGGTTCCACTTTAATACAACTTCAATTACACTGAGAAGAAAAGGAAAGAATTAAGGATGCACTTAATAACCAATGTGAAGATGAAATCCACAGGTGCTGCATTCTGTAATTTGTCCATCGGCTTTAAATCGTCCCAATAGAGGTCTTCATTTCCCCTTTTCTTCATCTACGCCGACAAACATCAACTCTGGTTCTGCACTGCAGCTGTAAGTGATGTTGATAATTACGCCGGTGTTCCACCAGTCGACGTTTGTGAAAGACAGACGGATGTATAAATGAGAAAGCTGGAGAGAAGAGTGGCTAGAAAGAAAACAGAGCTAATAGATGAACACATTCTGCTGCAGAAAGAGGACAAACTGTAGGAGGTTGACACAGATGAGCCGGGACAATCCTGTCTGACACACATTGTTGTATACACCTGCCTTTTTCCTTTTCCTTTGCTGTCTTCTTCAGGCCCTCGAGGTCCTTCAGGCTTTGTCTGAGCTGTCCGACCAGTTGCCTGCTGTAATTTATCAGTGCGCCTGGCTGTGTCGTTGCACCGGGTTACAGACGGGACAGAACAAGAGAAGATGAATCTTTGTGATGAGGAAGGGTGACAGAAAGAGTCCTGCTTGCTGTGTCGGAGAGTAAGCAGCGCCTGGATGCCACCTCGGCTGGGGACCGTCCCCAAACACCAGTCGACTGATTGTGACACTGTGGGGCAACGTTCTCCTCCCGTGAACCTGACTAATTCCTACATCTCTGAAGCGGCTCTGCCCTTTTGAACTCTCTTCTTTGCTATTTCTTGCGATTACATATTCTGCTCAACTTGCATATCTCACAGTGGTATTTGTACTGAGTGTCAACTCACCCGCTGTACACAAAGACATTTTCATATGCAACATTTCCTTTATATATATACAATATATGTTAATTGGAGACTCTAAATTGTCCACAGGTGTGAATGTGAGTGTGGATGGTTGTTAGTCTCTGTGTGTCAGCCCTGTGCCGTGTGCACGTCGCCCGGTGTCAGCTGGGATGAGCTCCAGTTCCCGGCGGCCCAGCTCAGGATAAGAGCTAAAGAAAACGTATTTTATTCCACTGATGGAACGGCCCTATATCTGATCATAGGGCAATGTTTGTCTTCCATGTGCTGTGTTCAAGATTCTGCTCAGCCAATGCTTACATGTTTATTTAGATTTTTACCATCCACTGATTCTATTTATCAAACAACAATAGTAAAGACTGAATATGTGATGCAGTTACAAAGACTGCAGTATAAAACAGTAGGTCGACTCTTCATTATAAGCACCGATAAGGACTGTTAATCCTGAAATGGAAATCCGTCAGTCTACATCAAATATCTCTTTACTCTTGTACTTTCCTTTGTCTTTTGTTCTTTTAGAGGAAATCACAGCAGCTTCAGCCCTCCAAGCCGCAACAACAACCTCGTACGACTTCACTTCCAAACACAAAACTAATTGAGCCTAAAATTGAGGACTGAGCAGCTCCTCTTGTCGTCAGCCTCTCGGCTCCTGAACCTGCCAGCTGCTGACATGCAAGGCACTTTGCACCGTTACAAGAAGCAGCAGTGTCGCAGCACACATTGCTCCAGAACCACGGATCCACTTGCCCCATTAAACTGCTGTAAAGTGTCAAAAATAATAAAAAATCAATCGAATAAAACAAAACCTGAATAATCTGGACTTTTTGCTGAAGTAGATATAAGACGGTAGTGTGGCTTTCTACCTCAAGGCTAATAGACAATCGAATGAGTGGGAGAGTGAAGTAAATAACTGTCTTTGTCTCCTCCTGTTTTGTCTCTTCTCTGGCATGCATGCACAGGACGTCAGTGTGTGTGTGCATGTGCATGCAACAAGGTTACAGGGAGATGCAGGAGTATGATTTTGTGGGGAAGTAGGTTAAAAGCATTGAATATATGGTGGAGGTACATGTATATTTTAGCGACTGAATACTGAAACAAAGTAAACACACAAATACCCCACAGGCAGGTTCATATGTTCCAAACACAATCAACTAAATGGTATTTCTGAACATCCTGTTCATTGTTTGCCAATTAAATACCACTGATGCTGCGGATATCTGAGTTTAAAAAAAGAGTGAAGGATGTTGGACAAACAAAAAAAGAAGGATTTTCTAATGAGATTTCGTAGAACGGAGAAAAAGCATCGGAATATATGATATATATTTGTATTGTGTCAAAACAAGAGCACCACAGTGTTTGTTGAGCACACAGGAGTCCAGTCTGGACTCTTCCATGCATTAATAGCTTTCCATTATTTGAATCGGGCAACCTGCAGCCTTCAAGACTCTATTATAGAGCAGCTAATGCTTTAAGCTGCCTGAGCATTGTTATGCATTTAAAATCAATTAAGTGTCTAAATAGGTCATTTTCAATTCAGCAGTAGCAGTATCTCATTGTGTATGTATGTATGAGAACTCCCATCTCACTCTAAATGTAGAAGATACCAGCCCACTATAGACTTAATATCAGAAAGGCTGCCAAATTTACACAAGTCACATAGTAGGCTTTACAATATATATTTAAATATATATTTAAAAAGAAAGAACGAAAGAAAAAAAAGGTTCAAATGTTCTGGAAATAAACCTGCAGTGTTTTATATGGAAATAAATGACTCTTCTGCAAGACCCTGGGAATCCTGGGCCCATATTAAAAGGCATTATTCCCAACTTATCACTTGTGAGTCACAGTGAGTGAGTGGGTGAGTCGCAGGAACAGAGGGGGGGGGGAGGTGCTGAAGTTATTCATGCCGTGAGAGCGCACCGCGAGTCCAACCTCTCCACGCTCAAGAGCGCAAAGGAAAAATGTTGCTCGAATCTTGAGGCTCGCCAGACGTCTGTAGTAGGTCACTGACAGGATCTCCTTCATCGTCACCATCTTTTTCATCCACAGGAAAGCATCGCCAGGCGCCGATGTATCGATGATTTTTCCCGGGGAACTATCAACCGTCCTCCTGCTGGTGCTCCTCGCAGCGCAAGGTAAGAGCCGCGCGCCGCGGACGGCTGCTGCCTTCAAACAGCAAAAAAAAGTGGCATTGCAATCGCTATTCACTGTCCCCACTTTTAATGTCCCCTTGTTTGGTTTTAAATGATTTCCCTCACCTTCTAAATCATTGAACTCAATCCGTGTTTGTGCCCAATCCAGGGCATCAAACCGCTCAGAAGCAGTTTTGGATAATTCCGCAGAAAGCAGGTGGAACTTTCCTTCAAACAAGTTGATTTACATAGTTATAAACGCAACTTGAGAGCCGTGTTGACAAATGCAAACACGTCTTATTGTAGGCACAGCCGAAATAGCGCCCTTTCGACGTGCTTCTAAAAATACCGTGGACAGCTCATGCGCGCACAACTTGCAGCAAAGCAGATGATTTTTTAAAGAGAAAGTAAATGCTCTTTCCACAGTCTGATATCTGTCACGATACTGTCGGGGTACCTGAGTCCGTGCTGCTGTCCCGTGTACAAACACCCACCAACCTCAGAATGTCTGAATGACCCCTGGAAGAGGATCTTGTCATGTGCGCACTGGGTTTAGTTTGATGATGATCTGGGCTCACGACATGTTTATGGACATACCTCATCCCCTGGAGCTATTGTAAAGCATTTATCTTACATACAACAAAACAAGCCAACACATGGATGACCAAATGACTGTCAATGCTATTTTCACATCCAGATGTCCAACATCTGCAGGGAGGTGGGTCCCCTCAACACACAGGTCAGATGTCACTGGAAGGCAGGAGAGAAGCCCTGTAGGGGTTCGTGTCTGGTCCACCTCATCAGATGCTTCCTCGTGGTAGTTAAACGAGTTTCTAGCTGATGTCTCAATAAAGGTGAAGCTATAAACTGCATGGTTTTCTTTGTGGTTTGTTTCATCCTTCACACTATCTACATGTTTTTTCAGGCTACAACTTCCCTGGCAGCTCCGGCTCTGTGCAGCACAATGTGCTTCCACCTGGAAAGACGTGTGCTACAAATAAAGTTTTTGCTTGCCCTCTTGCATGTGACATTACATCTAGAGGCGGCCCAATACTAGCCGTGTGAAGCCAATACCTATACTGATATTTAGAGAGGACAAAATCTGATATCGATGGATTTTGTTTGATTTTCATTACATAATAGTTAAAAGTGCAGAAACACTGGACTGATATAGTCGCCGATAATGATGCTAATATTTTGAGGGTAGCGTGTCCGATGGCTGATATATAAGGCCGATATTTTGTTGCTGTTTCCTTTTAAATACAATTTCATAATAACAAAAGAGACACAGTTATTGTCTCTTTGCGTTATCGTCTGCTTTGAACTTAAAGCTACGTACATCAACTATCTAAAAAAAAAATGTTAGAAACGAGATATGACGTTTTAATGTATAAAAAGTTGTATATAAGTGTAACATTGCGCAGACAACAAACCAGTAACTTATTTTCTGTATAGAATAATGATCAGTTCGGTGCGTGTCAGCCAACATATAGGAAGTTACGATACATCTGTGTAAGTAGAAATTAAATCACAGTTGAGTCACTCCATCAGGTTTTCTTTATTTTTTTTTCAAATGTATAATGTCTCGGGTTCATGCAGGGCTGCCAGTCTCCTGTCTGCTTTAAACTAGCGAGATCCTTCAGTTGGTCCCCGGGGACCTCGAGCAGAACAAAGAATTAACTTTTGTTCTGTATTCACATATAACCGATCTTTTATGATACATCTCTCCTCATCCACCTCCACAGAAGAGTCTGCACAGAGAAGTTTCTTGGGAGATCGTCTGCTCCTCTGGGATCCTCTCGCATAATGAGCATCAATGTGGAGGTTAAAATAACTCTCTATGCTCTGAGTGAATGCTGTTGCTTGTGCAGTTTGCCAGCTTGTAATTCACACGTCGTGTGATGGACTGTGATACATTTTTCTTTTGATGTCTTTTCTTAGTCTATTCAGCGTCGGCGGGTATTGTTACTCATACTAAATACACAACTCCTTTTTTGGAGTTTTTAGTTGTTTTTTTTCGCGAAAGACCAGAAACATCTACCAGACAGTGAGAGAGGAAAACAGGTGCTTTAATTAATCTGGATATAATTTGAATCGCTGTGTGAAAATCGTCGTGACTTCTCACTTTAAGCCCTGAGTGCAGAACTAAGTTCGTCCCAGATGTGATACCCTGCGTGCCCCCTTGGGAGCTGCGCTAAGTGCCAGCACATTGTCACGCTCCAGTCCTCATGAGCAAGACACTGGCTGCATACATGCTGCAACCTGACGCAGACTCAAGAGTCAACGTGTGTCCATGTGACAGGAGGACGGACCCGCTCGCTCCTCATTTAATTCTTTTGTCATTCTCCTCAGCTGCAGAGATTTGCCACAGCTGACTGCTTTCTTGCTTTGCCCTTGAACTGGGCAGTACAATGAACGGTGCTGTGGAGGGAGGACAGTGGCGATACTCGCACACAAGAACCGAGAGGGAATCTGCTCTGTGACTGACGATTCAGCAGCAATTCACTTGGCTATTTGGGATTAAAACCCGGAGAATTGAAAGGACTCTGCCCTCACCTTTCTCTCCTAGCCTCCTCTATCCTTCACCTCTTCCTTCCTTTCCACAATCCCTCATTGGCTGTGATAATTCGGGACAGGACTGCGTATGCAGATAAGTGCCTGAAAAAACCACACATGAACACACATGGATCCCCAGTGGGGGTCTGATCAGTGGACTACAAAAGGTATTGCTGCCCAGAATCTGGTGATTTGTCCCCATAAGCGAGGAATGCTGATCAATGGGATCGGGGTATTTTAGCCCAAAATAGAATGTGGTTGTAGCTTGGAGGTCGCTAGTAGCGGTCTGTACGTCATATAGGGTTGACATTCAAAGTGGAGTAATAGCCTGTGGGGTGGATTGTAGTGCACATCAAATTATTTCAAGACTGGTTCCTTAAAGTTCAGGATTTAGTGATTCAAATAAGAGGTATTGCATAATGCTTTTCCCCGCAGCATCTTGCCTGCATCACGTCGAGCTGAAACAGCTTAGAGAGATGTCCAGCCACGCCGGCATTATGCTGATCTGAGACGCATTACGTCTCAGGCTTTGCCCTTTATTACACTTTGTACATTTATAGGCTGCAGCTGCGTGTTGGCAGTTTAAAGAGGATCTTCCTTGTCGGATCAGTGTTGCAGCGATGAACGCAGGCAGCTAATACGAAAACAAAAAGTTATAAAGTGATAATGTGAAATGAATAATGGTTTAACAATCAAACAGTTTTCTTTGAGCAGGAATTTAAACTGTTTATATTAAGTTCCTGTTGCTTTAATCCATCTTCAAGTACAAGAGCAGCTCGCGAGTCTCCTTCCCAGAAGCAATCAGTGTGCACGTGTGTTGGTGTTTGTGTGGCTTAAGGACCGTGTGAAGGCTTGAGGATCCTCTTAACGCGATTGTTGTGTGATTATTTCAAACGGCCCCCCACTTTCCCTCTCACACATACTGTGTCGGCACCAGAGGCAGATGCAGAGGCCTTATTACAGCCCCTATGGATTGGCTTAACCCATCACACACACACACACACACACACACACACACACACACACACACACACGCACGCACCGCACGCACGCAGCACGCACACACACACACACACAATTCAAGAGAGCTCCCTGATTCCTCTGGGACATCCTGGTCCTCAGTGCTGGAGAAGAACTGAGTCACGCTCAAAGATGGAGGGAGAGACGGTGGGAAAGTGAAAGCTGGAGACGGGCTGAGCAGGACATTCATTAATTCAGTCCTCCTTTACTTTTCGCCCTCTATCTCTCCTTCTTATCCTGCTCCATTCTCTTTTGACCAGCCTCTCGTCCTCGTTTGCTCTGTCGTGTTCTAGTTCGTCTGCCAGGCTGATAACACACTATTACTATATACACTATACGATTGCAGGTTGCAACCTTCGCATGCTGTGGTATCTTTGATTTATAGCAATCCTTCAAAATATGCTGTTAAGTGCTTATTGCTACATCCATGAATGCAAAATCAATGCAGCCTTACACCTCCCCCAGGTTCTTTTCCTAGTTGGTGCACTAGATGGGTAAGAAATCATGAATTGTTTGTGATAGTTGTTAAAACTTTACTGTCTGAGAAACTTTTCCTTTAATGACTGGAAATGAGTGGATGACGTAACCCAACCAACAGGTCCAAATAGGACTTACATGGGCTTTACCTGGGTTAGGTGAGCTCAACTGGGCACGGGATACCTATGGGCTTTTAGGTAGGTTGGTTTTGGGACCCATATGGGTGATCCAGAACAATACACAGGGGGCCTGAAATTGGTGTCCTAACATGGTAGCTGGATGGGTCCCAACCGGCCCCATATGGAGGCAATGAAGGACCATTAATCAATGCAGCAGGGTTAAACCATTGGGGCCTGCCTGCAAGCTGAGGACAAAATCACCCGGGACCTGATTGGGTAATGTAGTTTGATCTGTTGGCTCACTGTGATCTCTGGCCACAGATATTGTGTCCAGAGGTGTTTTCGAAAAGTCCAAAATGATGCAGATAAACACTTTTATTCACTAAGGTCTCAGTAAATAGTTTGTATCTTATCTCTTATTGCAATATAAATGTCTCATGCTTCTTTCTAAATGAAGTAAAAGGCGACCCCAGCTGTTAGGCTCGATTAGTCATACGAACATGTGACTCTATGAGTCAGTCAACTTTTCGGTTGAATGACGGAGTATTTATTTTCCCCCTTTAGAAGCACTCAACCTGAGTGCTCTCATCTCCTGGTCTCCCTGTTGACCTGGGAGGCTGCGCTGATCTCTATCTGGTCACCTCATTCAACACATGGTGATGAAACATGATTAAATTGTTGTCCTTGTTATATAACAAGGCTTTTATGGGGAAAATCCATTGGAAACTGATGACTCTCTTCACGTTTTGTTGATTGATATTAACACTGGCGTGGCTAAGATTAGTCTGACATTACCTATGGGTACATTGACAGCCACGAGTGACTCACTCCATGTCTGCTGGACTGATATTAAATAGTCTTGCTAAAGATTTCACTTTGTAAATTCTTGTTGTGACTGTTTACATCAAACACATTTCTGAACTGAATTTTTGCAGAATGTTTCTCTTTTAAAAAGTTATTTTTTATATATATTGTACATAAATAGGAGCATGTGCATCACTGACATACACACAAACACACTCATATTTAATGTATGACAAACACTCCTCCATGAAGGCAGTCATGGGTTAAAACATGCACCATGTGCTGAGTGGGATAGTTGAAGCGCACGCTGTTATCACTCTGGATGCTCTTGTACGTCATTCAGCATGTCAGAGTCGGGACATCAATAACCCTGGAGAGCAAAGACACACTATCTCATCTCTCTCTGCTTGTTCATGCTGTCACTTCCTCCCCCATCGCTTCTCTTCTCTGTTTCACTCTCTTGTATCTCCTTTCCATGCTCACACAAGCTTCCAGCAGTGTATTATTGGAGGGTAATTAGTTCCTTCACAGTGTCCACCACTCGCTCGCAGGCTCAGCCTGTGAAACACATGCCTGATCAAAGAGCCTCCCACAGGCCACGGGTCTTCTTGCCTCTCTGGGCTCCTGTAGCCATGAGATATGTAGGCAGACTCGCTGTTTGGCTTGCTAATTCTAAATCAATGTGGCTATTTAAGGGTGAAATGCATGACTGCTTGACTTGGCTTTACCCCCCCTCAGAACAAAGATGTGTCACTTTGTTACCGCATCACAAAAAAAAAAACGGGGACGGAAAGAGAGCACGTCGGTTATAACGGAACATGACTGTCAAGCTGTTTCATTTTTTATCTTCTGACTCGAACACAGTCTTCTCCACAATGACATTCTTCAAAAGTCTGAGCTGTTCAGAGACAAAAAACGTACTATGTTGAAACTTATTCCACCGTTAGATCTGTTGGTTTTACACATGAGCTCTAACTAAAGACTGAGTTGTCACAAAGACGTCAGATCTTCTTCATACAACATCTGAGTTCATGAATGTTTCATCCCTCGCTGCCTGTTACTCTCACATGCACACTCGTGAATGCACTCGTGCGCGACACAAATGAAGTTCTTACATCTAAAAGCTTTGATTAAATACCCGGGAGAGTTGCAAGCAGTGAAAGTAGTAGGAAGAGTCAAGTGAGGTGAAAGGCCAAAGGTTATAATTAACTTTATTTTAATTAATATGTTCATGGCAGGAGAGAGAGAGGGAATTAAGAGAGTGCCTGCTAACAGAGGAGAAATATTGGCTTAACTTATTTTGTCACGGTGAACAAAAGGTCCAATTAATGGACTGATTATAATTGCCCTGGTTCCCCCTCACCCAATTAGAAGCTTATACAAGGTTGTGGGAGTGCAGGGAATCAGGGAGCAGCGGGGAGTTCGTAAAGCAGGTATGAAGAGCTGAAATCACAGACGTGTCTCTGGAGGGAGGCGTTTTCATTATGCTTTAAGACTCACTTGGCCTCTACCGGTGACCCCAGAAAGCTAAGATTTACTCGTAAAAGCAACTTCTTACCAATTTACAATATAACATAAGCTCGCCTGAACTTTCCTCCATTTCTTTCTGCTTCTCGAAATGTTTTTGGCTTCATGGCCTTCATCCAAGTGGCGATTCACATGAAGATCTGTTGAAAGCTTCTTCAGATAATAGAGAATATACAAAAGCCTCTGCATGCTCCAAAAGTTGTCTGCAGTCGTATACGTGAGCCTGCTCGGTCATTATTGCATGTGCACCAGATTTTGTGATTATATAAGTGATGTGAGTGAATCTGTGTTTCAGTAAACTGAGGTGAGCGGCCTTGAGCTGTTAGTCCCACGTGATGTTAAATTAAAAAAGTTAAAAGAGGCTGTTCACATATATAAAAGCGTTTTTCTTCCGTATAATATTTGCACACTTAAACATTTCTTGATATTCTTTATAATCAGATCGACGTCATTCGGTGAGATGCTCCTTAAAATAGACTAACAAGGGATGCAATTTCATTTCCTGGTTGTTTACCCGGCCCTGGAAAGTCTGATTTTGTGAATATGAGCAAATAAACAGGTTTCCCAGGAAAGGAAACCAGACAGACTGTAATTCTGGATGTCTGTGTACTATCAATATAACTGAACTCCCAATGGCAATATGTGCTTTATGACTTATGGACGGTACAGGTCATATATGACTCCAGCGTCTTGAGAACAAGTTCACAGTTATGAAAGTCCACATTTATACTTCCATTCCAGGTGTGTGAATGTCTTCTGGCAGCCAAAAGAAATTCACACTACTAAAAGCAGAGAACATAAAAATACATTTACATCTGTAACAGAAAAAAGGAGATTATCCTGCTGTCAAATAAATTCCTTGCTTTTCATTTTGCGGCTGGTCTCTTCCACCAAAGAAACATCAAGCTTGTACTTCACTGAGTTTAAAAACTGCTGCAGTTTATATTTCCATAAACTCTCCAGTTCATGTTTTGATCAGGTTCCTGATCACAGCTAGTTAGTTCGTTACGCTGAAACACTCTCACAGACTAATTTGTTGCTGCAAAGCTAATGAATCTGTGCGTATCTGATATACACGGAACGTTCGGAAAGGACCATGTTTTATTTAGTTGTTGTCAAGGAAACAAATGTTTCGGGTGAATGTGTGTGTAGTTATTTGTGTGTATATATGGGTTCGCGCCCCGTTTGCCCTTATGGTGCAGCATCTTCTCCTCCGTCTGTAAAAGGGTTCACGCAGCCCAGTAAGTGCAGGTTGGATGGTCTGGGACCGGGCTGAGTAGCGTGTGCATCCTTTCCTGACTTGAAAGCCGCGGTTGAAGTGGTTGAGATCTACTTCCAGGAGTACGTTTTAATCATTCCCCACTGGCCTCCATATTTGTACCTTCTGATCTGCCCGCATGAAGCTGTCTGTCAGTAAGCTGGTGTGTGGAGGATGAAGAGCTTTGCGAAGCCACTTGCACGCTGCTCCTGAGGTCGTGCTGGTGGTGCGAGTGTTTGCTGTCCCTTGCGTGGTAACATTTTCTGCTTGGACAGGCATGGCAGGGTCAATGTGCCGTCCAAAGCACCAGTGTGACTCGTTGCACTTTCCCATAATCTGACCTTCAGTCCAGCTTCACAAAGTTAATACACGTGTACTTAGTACACTCTTCAGCACACACAGTGAGACCACAGGCAGAAGATGGTGATCTGGCTCATTGCATCTTGTGTGTTGGGATTTCTTAAAAGCTTTCAGGCTCTTAGAACAATTCAATTACCTGTTACAACATCTGGACCAGGGATCAAACTGTTAAAGTCTAGCTTAGAAATCTAGTTAAAATCTAATTGGGGGTGTGCTGCTTGATAATATTTTCAATTTCCATACTTATCCCCTGGTTTTATTTAGCTGTGTAGAACGGTTTGATTTCATTTGCTAATAATATCTGAAACCCCTAAATGGAAATTAAAGGAAATTAGTGGACATTAGTGACAAAACTTTACAATGTGCAAAATGAATCATAGACAACAGATATGCTGTTTGATCAAAATAATCCCGTTGTGAGATTTGTCAAAGGTTGGACATCACTGTTTGTGACTGATTTTGACTCCCGGTTGGAAACAGGAATCTAATCTAATGTTGCCATGGCAACATTAAGTGTTTTGTTGACCCATCCAGCAGCCCTGACATCCCTATGCAGTCTTTCATTCTGTACATGAACATTGTCTGATTTCTCCTTGTCCCTGAGGAATTAGGAGTCTCGGATAAGATGTGATAGAATCAGCCTCGTATCAAAGAGATACTGCAGACGATACAGCACACACAGTATTGCAGTTGAAATGAAGAGCAGTGATATTACATGTAAGTTAGATGTTGCACAATGAGTCATTTGGCTACATTGTGCTGCAACAAAACTTGGTTCGAGGGACCCTCTCTCTCTCTCTCTCTCTCTCTCTCTCTCTCTCTCTCTCTCTCTCTCTCTCTCTCTCTCTCTCTCTCTCAATGGTTTCATCTAGTTATAATTGTTCTCCTCCTTCTGTCTTCCGCCAGGCTGTTTTTCCTCTAAAGGAGAGGACAGATTATTTCGGAGGTTGTTCCGGAGGTACAACCAGTTCATCCGCCCGGTGGAGAATGTTTCGGATCCGGTCACAGTGGAGTTCGAGGTGTCCATATCTCAACTGGTCAAAGTGGTGAGAGTAGATAAATGAATATAACAGCTCATTCTCTCCAAACAAAGAAATTTTTCTATACTGTAAGTTCATTATTTCTTAACAGCTGATTCCCCTTGTGTTTCCCACAGGATGAGGTGAATCAGATTATGGAAACCAATCTGTGGCTGAGACATGTGAGTGACAACCAAGTGTCATCCTCTTCAAATTATTTGTTCACAGTGACGAAATGTAAGAACTGATTTCTGTCTTCGTTTCAGGTCTGGAATGACTACAAGTTGAAATGGTCCCCTCTTGAGTACGATGGGATCGAGTTCATCCGAGTTCCATCCAATAAGATTTGGAGGCCAGACATTGTGTTGTACAACAAGTAGGTTTGAGGACACAAACATGACATTAAATGTTAACCTAGTGCTGCACTGAGGGACGACTATTGTCTGTGAGTACTTTGTTCTATCAGTTCGGTACAGTCACATCTCAAATACAGACAATCCTTTATGTCGTTGTTTTAAGGACACAAGATGAATGTATAACCACTAGGCTGATGATAGCAGCTAGCGAGCTAGCAGGTAACTAAGTAGTTGGCTTCTTCAATGAGCCCTTGCAGCCTTGAAATTCAAAGATTTCAATGTGAGAATTTAACTTAGGAATCGAGTGTAAAGACATGAGACTTTCTTTGGTCTTGCAAAACATTGACGTGGTTCCACCTTTACTAATAATACTTCATTAATTTAGTTCACCATGTCCTGACCTTTCCAGTTAAATGTTGTAACGGCCTTTGTGTGAATTGGTATTGACGTTCCCTGGGAATTCTCTCTCATAGTGCTGTAGGGGATTTCTTGGTGGAGGACAAGACCAAGGCTTTGCTGAAGTTTGATGGCACCATCACCTGGATTCCTCCAGCAATCTTTAAATCCTCCTGCCCCATGGACATCACCTACTTCCCCTTCGACTACCAGAACTGCTCCATGAAGTTCGGCTCCTGGACCTATGACAAGGCCAAGATCGACCTGGTGCTCATCGGCTCAAAGGTCAGTGGAAAACTGTCGAGATGCACTGAGGCCGATAATGTCTTTGGAAAAATACTCCACCTATGATACACCGTGTTTACAAAGCCTAACTTACCTCTGCATGTTCATACTCTCCTATATCTGTCTGTATCCAGGTGAATCTAAAAGACTTCTGGGAAAGCGGAGAGTGGGAGATCATTGATGCCCCAGGCTACAAGCATGACATAAAGTATAACTGCTGTGAGGAGATCTACCCGGACATCACCTACTCCTTCTACATCCGCCGCCTGCCGCTCTTCTACACCATCAACCTCATCATCCCCTGCCTCCTCATCTCCTTCCTCACAGTGCTGGTTTTCTACCTCCCGTCGGACTGCGGGGAGAAGGTCACCCTGTGCATCTCAGTCCTCCTCTCCCTCACTGTGTTCCTGCTGGTCATCACAGAGACCATTCCTTCCACGTCTCTGGTGATCCCGCTGATCGGCGAGTACCTCCTCTTCACGATGATTTTTGTAACGCTCAGCATCGTCATCACCGTGTTTGTGCTAAACGTCCACTACCGCACCCCCATGACTCACACGATGCCAGAGTGGGTCAGGTCCGTCTTCCTCGGGGTGCTACCCAGGGTGATGCTGATGAGGCGGCCGATTGACCAGGGCTGCTCCTCCTCCCCCAGTATTACAGCGGGGACGGGAGGAGGCGGAGGCAGCAGCGGAGGGAACAATAAGAGAAAGAACAGTTTGGGAAGTGGATCAGGTAGTGTGAGCATAGGAGGCATCACTGGAGGTGTCGCGTGTCCACCGCTGGATGGTGGCGCAGGGGGAGGAGGGGCCCCCTCGGCCGGGGGCTCCATGAACTGTGTGGAGTACAGCGAGATGAACCGTGACATGAAGCGGGATATGAACAGAAGGTGTCCCTACCGAGGTAAGGAGGTACCGACTCCCGTACCTCCCCCGATGGTTCCCCCTCCTCCTCCGGCGCCCCAGACCCAGGGGCCCCAGGGGCCCCAGGAGTCAGAGCTTCCAAAAATACAGAGGCCTCTGAGCGCCCCGTCGCCAGTGAACGCTGTGGTTGCTTTCTCCGTGGTTTCGCCGGAGATCAAGCAGGCGATCGAGAGCGTGAAGTACATCGCCGAGAACATGAGGACTCGCAACAAAGCCAAAGAGGTAAACAAGGAAGGAATGGAGTTTCAATAATCGGAGAAGGAATTAGTTTTTCACTATTTAAATGTATTTATTCGTAGTAAATAACTCTTAAAATGAAATGTGTGTAATAATTAATCAGTAAATCAAATCATTTTTGCTGAGTGTTTCAAAATGTGGTGTCAAACCGGTTTTATCAAAGCAGAACACAAACACAAGCCCGTGAAGCTGAAACCAGGTCTTTACCCTCAAACATTTGGGGACCAGTTTCTTGTCCCCAGATTGGAGGTGAATCCCTTCACCGCGCTCACACTGCATGTGTGTAATCTTTACTAGTTTATACCGAGCTTTCTAAATGGTGCTGAGAGCGTTTACAGGGGGCTATAAAAGGAGTGTAAAGCTGCTTGTTTGTTGCAGATGGACGGCTTTGCATATGCTTTCCTCACTCTCTGGATGACCCTGATACGTTTGTTGCTCCATCTTTTCTTAGCAAAGCTTGAATCTCTCCGTTGTGCATGCAGAGCGTCCATACGGCCTCTTCTATAGGCACACAAAGGCATTATGACCACTGTCGCCGTGATCCAGTTACCCACACCTGACTGATCTAGACAGGATTCTATGTATATATATAGACACACACAGACTGTACAAACAACCCACAATCACATTGTGAGCCTGATGTATGGTGTTACCCCCTCGTAGCCACGCAGCTCTGGTGTTGACACGGTGACATGCAGCGAATTCCCATTAAGCAAAGGTCACTTTGAGGCTTTTAGAGACAAAGACAGAGACATGCTTTTGAATATGAATTGTGTGCCTTTTTGTCTGTATATATATACACAGATTTCTTTGTTTCTTCTCTTCAGGTGGAGGATGACTGGAAGTACGTTGCCATGGTCATAGACCGGATCTTCCTGTGGGTCTTTGTGACAGTGTGTGTGCTGGGAACCCTGGGACTCTTCCTCCAGCCAGTCATCAGCTTCTTGAACTGAAAGACACTTGCTCGCCTCCCCCTCTCTCTTTTTTTTGTGTGTTTCAGACAGTCTCTGTAACCCACTTGAACCAGTGTGGGTATTATCTCTCCCTCAGCTCTTTCATATCAAACACTGGACTGTCTTCTGTTCTCCTTTTCGGTCTTCCTGTCCCTCCTCCTCCCCTCTCACGCTCCTCTGCAGGAACCATCTGCCCTCCCTTCCTTTGCTGTGCTTCTTCTATTCTCGTGATCCTCAACCGCAAAAACGTATCACACTTCCTTCAGTATCGTCTTTATCTCAAATATTGAGTCCTTCTCCTCATGTGTTTTTATTTTACAATATGTTCAGTCATTGCTTGTACAGTGTTATATAATGTTGAACACGACGTTAATCATTCATTGGACACCTCAACCTTCTGGTGATATGTTGCCCTATCGGGTTAGAGTGTAAAATACGGAGCGCTTGTTGTTTAGTTTGTATACGAATTGCTCCTTTAAATTACAAGTATCATAGTTACTATAGAAGACCTGAGTGCATGTGAGATTTGCAGAAGCAGAACTCCCAAGCAAGTGCAATAAAGAAACTCCACTTTTCAAAGATTTGCTACTGTAAGTTATTTAAAAATGTATTATTAAGGTGCATATGTAACTATTTTCTGCAATCTTTTGATGTACAGATAACTTTTTTTTCATTAGCATGATTTTGTAACTGCATTAACCTCTGTTTCCCTGTACAAACCTCTGTAAAGTACAAGTGGACTATGCATGGCCTCTGAAAGGGACACTAGCTATCGCCGTGCACTTGATGATGTGTTTGCCACATGTGGTCACAGTAAATATAATTATGTTCGGCACATTAATCCACAGCATTGCCAGAAAACCTGTATTGAAACACGTTGAATTGCACAATGTAGATTAAACTTGCAAAAAGACTGTTAATGTCTGTCTGTGTGTTGCAGTTCTGTTGGTCACCGGCCATGTGCGTTACCGTAACAACGGAGGTAGAGGGTGAAGTGAGAGGATGAAGGGATGTTCACCTCTTTAGGGTTTTATTTTTCAGGTAAAATTGTAGCTTTAAAAGTTCTGCATACATGATAAGATCATTAGCAAATTTATTTTCCAGCTGAACGTACCACTGTCATTCACACTGAAAACACACTGTGACACGTACTGATGCTTGTTCGGTTCAGTAAAACTCCAAGTGGCCCGAGTTCATCTCCAAACCAAATGCACAGCAAAGCACTTTTCTTTGAAGGTTCACACTTTCTCTGATATATCCCCCTTTCCCTCCCTCTATCAAAGGTCACGGGTGAGTCTGAATGTGCCTGTCAGCACAACACAAACACACACTGGAAGTTCCGGGTGTGTCGGCACAACATACAAACCCTTTCCCCCCCCTGAAGTCGGATTGCAGACTGGCTCCTCTTTGAATCGGCCCACCCTGTGGCTCCCGGCTACTCAACCACTCAAACTTAATCCGTACTTGCGTGCACCGAATGAGCGTTTGCACGTTTCTGCGTGTGCATGAATGTGTGTCTGCAAAAGGAGAAAAGAGTAAGACTCCACGTCACCTAGGGAAGTGAGAGCGAGAGACAGCGACTAAGACAGCGACAGCCTGTGTGTTTCATGTTTATGTGAGTCCATATGTGCATCATGGATTTTTCGCGGATTACGGAGTGGGTGAAGTCTAGTTATGAATACGGAGCTGCAGCTGCAGCCGCACAACAGCGGTACACAGTATCCCATCAGTCTCAGTTCACTGGCTGATGGGGTCACATCAGCGGCTGGCTGCCACAGCATGAAGAGATCAGCCACAGAAACCAGCTATTCCAGCTATATTTGGACAAACTTACTGGGATGCTCTTCAAAATTATACAAAGGAATACAACAATATTATTACTCTTAACACCTTTGAAGAATATTTGTGACATTACCACAACTCTCCGACTCCCTTTGACACTTTTTCGAGGCGTCACACAGGTCGGGCTGCAGCAGAAAAGATGCAGCTGCATTAATCCAAATTTGCAACGGTGTGAATTCTCTATATATAAGCTGTGAATCTTTCTTGAATGACTTGACTTCAAGTAGTTGGTGGCAGTCTGAGTAAAGCAGAGCACAGCAAAGCTCTGGGTGCTAAATTGCGGGATAATACATTATTAAGCCGGCCGCATGGATGAATATTTTACACGATTCTTCAGTGTTGACACCAAATGTTAGCATCCGGCTCCTGAACAGCAGCATCCAGGAGACGACGGACCTCCGTCACAGCGTGTGTGTGTATGATTTGGTGTTTATAAATGTTTTCATGTAATGTGAATTTATTTATATGAATTAAAATTGCCTCCTGTTAGTCTCTCTCTGTCGTTCCATCTCAGTCGCGGTCCAGAATTTCGGGGTCCTGATAGATCAGGATGTGACGAGGGCACGTTCACGGCAGACGAGAGGGATCGTTGGGTGGGGTTGGATGGTGACACAGGGGCACACGGTAGAAGGGTGGATGGTGAATTCGGGTAGTCTCTTGTGTCGTTGTGAGCAGAACGGTCTGTGCCTGAAGCCAGTGGACTGTGGATAAGTAGAGGAGACTCTCCTCTAAATAATTCATTCCGATGGGGCCTTCTGAACACACACACACATGCAAGGACCTCTCAGAAATGTTTGCTTCTTCAAGTAGAATACGACACACACAGACACACACCACACATGCTCGGAAAGACCAGGCCTCTAATTTTACTCTCTGAATGAATATTTATAGAAGTATGAAGAAACATTGTCTTAGAATTTGAAAGTCTTTCTGTGGAAGAGCAAAAAACGGAGCTGGAACAGCACAGAGACGTCACCTTTATCAGAAATACATAATTCCTTCTAACATTCAGAAAATATGTTTTACCTTGTTTTACATTTAAATGAGTGACAGCACAACTTACCTAAGGAATCGGATTTGTTTGGTACTGTATCGACAGGAGACGCAACAGCTGCCGTCGATCTTGACGTGCCGCTTCAGCACCTTGGACAGCGAGAAACTAACAGAACAGAGCAAAACCCTGAAATCACACATCAGCGAGGTGCACGGTGACACGACTGCAGGCCATCAACAACTGTGCTTTTGATTATAAAGGAGGCCGAGAGGCTATTGTTGAATCCCCAGAGAGACCTTTCATAAATAAAACATCCTGGTGAATGTCGTTGGTTCAGCCGAGTCCTTCTTTGCTTGGTGTCGACCTTCCAGCAAGACGTAACAGCATGAAATAACTTCTGAATCTTGTTTTGTTTTATCATTGCAACCGACCAGTTTTTAAAACTGATTAGGGCCTGAAACGAGCTTCCAGACATGGTCAGTCTACTACATCATTCATAGATTATGTTAGTATTTCACGCAGTACATCATTCGTCAGACTTCACTTTATTATCTGTTACATTTATTTCCTATACTTGTATGAAAAACAAAGGAAAATCAATGATTGTAACACAACACTCTTGGATTAGAAAGTAGATACAGAGTTGGTGAAAAATAGATGGTAATGAACTCATTCTACTTTAAGACTTGTGATAAACCTCAGTGCGACTGAATCCTGGGGACATCCAATTGTTTTTTTATGCTAACCGTTAATGAGGAGAGCAAATTGGACCTGGGTGTGATTCACCATCCATCTGCACAGTGTATGTGAGGAACGAGGGTGACGATGTTGTTGACGAGTCGAGGCTCTCCCTGATGCCATTGTTGCAGTTGTGAGTGCATGTGATTCACTGCATATGTGACGTGACATAATACGCCTTATTATCCGTCTGTCCTGTCTCCAGGGAGGTGAAGGGTACACGACATTTCTTTTACTCCAGACAGGAAATGGAACTGTGAACATCTCATGGGCGATGACACACTGAGAGAGACATGGAGAGAAGAAACACACACTAAGTCCGTCATCCCCGCTGACACCCCAGGGTGCACAGCCCTGAGGTGTAACCACAGTACTACTATATACATACACATGTGGTGTATGTGATGATTATACAGAGCCAAATACACACACACACACACACACACACACA